>JABASD010004757.1:0-14411 GCA_019776165.1 Pogonognathellus flavescens | reverse complement strand
AGCTTCAATGGGCTGTTCCTCTTTGTTAACATACACTTGTGTGATCTCAACTTGGGCAACAGAGTGAACAACGGATGCAATAGCTGATACAGAGACTAGTGGAATCGGAGCTTTTGATTCTTCTTCCTCTGGTTTTCTTTTGATAATACAACACAAGCCGCATTCAACGTTCTTGTGCGATCCAAATTCGTTAGCAAACATTTTGAATGTGTTGTCTTCTGACTATGCAAGAACCGAGGCTTTATTTCCAGATACCTATGTGACCTTGTCTGTGATAAGAAATTAAAATAAAACTTTGTGTAATTTTATTGTATTTGTGGCCCTGGCACTGGCACTGCTGTACATTGACAATTTACTTACAGCATATTTTGTTTTGAATTTTGCAATTTAAAACATTTACAAATGACAGAAACTAGTTAGCACAGTAAAATATTCTCCAAGCTGACACGGCAAATTACAATATACCTTAGGATAATATAGGATGATACTATAAATGTAATGGTTAAAACTAGAGAACAATGTAGTAAAGTTTTAGAAAAATGATTAATTATTATAAACAGTTTGAAATTCAAAAATTAACACTTACAATTGATGAATATGGTTTTGAGTTTAACAAGTAGAACTACGTTTATGGTTTATAAAATTGTAAACAGATGATTGTGAGTAAGGATGAATGTCAAAAGTGTGTTTGTAGCAAGAACAAGGTAACAACCGGGGCTGTGGTGAACTGTGAGAGAACGTAAAGCTGAAATGAGACTTCGAGACTTCTTGTATGTCTGAGAGCTGCAGGCAAACTGAGAAATTTGGCATTGAAACTTTGCTATTTCACGATTTTTGCACACTGCATCACAGCCACGAAAACGTTGTGTATGGCTCTACGAGTCTAAATTAAAATCGACTTTTTACATGTAGGACTGCCTAAAACTGACGTGTTTGTGTATAATACTACATTTGTACGTGTGTGTGTAGAGTGTGTACTAATTCAGTGCAGTAGTATGTACTGCTTTGTGTAAATGTGTATGTGTAGTGTGTACTTTCCTTACGAAAAGAAGTTTATTGACAATTTTATGACTACAAGCAACAACGTTTAGTATATACGTTCGCTTAATCTGTAGTTAGTCACTCACATACTCACATTATCTCTACGAATTCTCACGAATTTACTCATCTCTACTCTACATATCTCATCCTTTTATTCATTGTCTTGCGTACAATACAAAGCTAAATGTAGAATAATAAGTGAAAAAATGTATGTATTAATAATGCTATGCTGTTGTGGTATATGGAAAATGGAAGTGATGTGGCATTGTACACACTAATCATCTAATGTACTCTGTACTAATATTATCACCACCATATAAACCACAAGTTCATAAAGTATCATGGAATCATAGGTAAAAAGCTGTTGTGAATGATAGTAAGTAAAAAGTAATAACGTTTCATTGTTGCATACTTCTGAGTGTTTTTATATGGATCGTGGATGTATCTGATGCATGTTTGACATTATATAATTATATGCATCTATGCAAATCATATGCCATGGTATGGTAAATGCATTTATATAGTAGATAAAGTATTTGTATGTATTACTAGAGTAGTATTTGTATTGTGTTACAAGAGTAGTGTTTGTATTGCATTACTGGAGTAGTATTTGTATTGTATTACTGTTTGTATTGTATTACTATATTTAATTAATGCATCATGCCTACGTGTTGCACATTGTAAGTAGTAGGTAGTGTAGTAGGTAGTACCTTAGTACTTAGTGCTGGAACGTTTATTTGCTTGTTTTTATTTGAGTTTGATTGTATGAGGTGGTATACAATATACAACACACAAACACATATTGTTTGTGAGCCCATTTGTAAGTATGGGCAAGTACAAGTGAAGTGTTTTGTTTTTCTTTCGTATAAAATGTGTACTGTGCATTAGCGAAGTATGCGAAAAATAATGGAAATAAAAGAATGAATCATATTTATATCATAACATGATGATCTGACTCTCCTACCCGAGGCATGGGCATGAGTCATTTCAATTTCATCGTCCTTCTCATGCTACATACATAGCACATCAAAATGTGATCTACGCATACATGGAGTTCAGAAAGAAATTATTAATGCGGATAAAATGGTAGTATAGTGAGTGTAATGAGAAAATTAGACAACATTTCACACCAGTTTTTGTGCAATTTATTTTGAGACTCAGCAAAAAGCAGGATTTACATTAAGAGAATGCCGATTTAATGCTTAGGCAAGAGTGGGAGGTTGACTAGAAGACTAGAACTAATGCAAGCAATGTCTCTTTCTGAACACCAAAAAAATTACACCGATATTTTTATTATGTTTTTTTTAATTAGTTTCGTATGTGATGGTCTGATGGTACGGTATGTGATGATAAAATGTGTACAATTGTGGACTTGTGAAGACAGAATATGTCATCGGTAAGATTTTGCGAAAATAATTCTTCACGAATATCCAAATTCTTTAGGGAACAGATTAGTATAGTATACACTATACACGTAATTATATTATTGCACTAATACAACTACATCACGCTTTCTTCTGTACGCATGAAGTTAGGAGTTTTGGGCTCTGCAAGCTTTAGCTAGTACTTAGAGTGTCCTTGGTGAAAAGTTATAATTTGCCTGATGGGTGTTTCAGGCATATAAATCGTAATTAGAGAAAACAGCGAACATGACATCATGCCACAAACACCCCATTTATGAAATGCCATGTGCACACAATACTAATAACATGTAGCTGAATGGTAATTAGTATGTGGAATTTGTAATAGGAAGAGGAGGAAGGTTGCAACATACTCAATTGTATTATAATGATTCGCTTTAGAATTTGCGTACTGTTTTTGTATTCTAAAGGTGGTATCATTGTCCATGCTTACAAAATAACTTAAAGTGTACTACTACTTTTACAATCAAAAGCAGATACTGTAGAAGACCAGTTCTCCATGGAAGATTAGTTTTTCTGTATTCTATCTTTTCATGTATACAATCAAAGTTAGCTGGCAAGTAAAAATATCCCAAAATCCCAACTCTGGAAATGACGATGATACAAATATGTGTGTGTAGGTACTACTTACTATAATGGTTATCTTTATCTTTATGCCTCATTTGCTCAGTCGGCAACACTGACAGGTGAAAAAATAGGCTGACAACTCGTAGCCATAACCCACAGCTGTGCTCAAACTCTGGAATATGCAACTTTGCTCAAAAACTCTGGAAGATGCTGTTAGCAAAAAATCGTATACATAGTATCTGATATGATGTACTGATCGTCAGAAAAATTACAATGCTAACTCAATTTTTAACTTTAGCCTTGAGTTGGGTCGTTTGAGTTGCTTCTACAAAAAAGGTACGGCGACCGATATGGCAGCAGCGGCATGGATTTAGACAATTACATGAAATCATGGTCCATTCTAGATACCGTGCTTACATCGCATCGTATCATGCCATACCAACCATAACCAATATTAGGTACTGCTGACAGACAAATGAAACTACCGACGAGCGCATGAACATGAACAATCAGGCCATTTCCGGAGAAAAGGAAAAAATCGTTTTGTTTTTGTTATCTCCTTATGTATGAAATCTCTTGAATACAACTGTAATCTAATCTTCTGCAGCGTAGCTTTTTTACAAGTATTTCTATCTACAAGTATCTAGTCTATCTAGCTATTAGTAGCTGTTAGCTAACTACTACAGATAAAACTACTTGCATAACATGCATCTAGAATAAATTAAGTGCAATAATATTTCCCATAAATGTGCTGGCATTTATACAGAACCTTACTACTGTAAAGCACGTGTAACATGCATTATATTACGTAAAGCTGGGTACACTGGGTAGTAAACCACTTCACTATAGAATCTTGAATCTACTGGATATAATATAGTTATAGATTACTACTAATCGATAAAACACTTCGCTTATAATCTATAGGTACGATATGGCACAAGGACTTTACTTTTGACGCACAAGTAAATATATCTACAAAAGTGTTTATGTGTCATCGCAACTTTTGGAAACTTTGAGACAGTTTAGTACACACAGAATTCAGGGTTCTTTCCAGAAACCTTTCTCTTGCAGTCAGTCGTAATTGTGTAATAAACAAACGAAATCTTTTATGTTAACAATATTTATGCATTCCTACCACTTTGCATGACAATAACACGACATTTATTGTCTACACTGTACGATGTCACCAGCAGTAATGTTATATTTACATAGTCGATGTACATTTGTGCATCTAAAAACTTTAATTCAAAGTAGTTTCTAACCCAATAATGCATATAATATCACCATTACATAAAACAGCGATCTTGTACAAACTATTGTACTAATTATATGTAGGTACTTACTGTTACAGATGTACTAAATAATAAATACAAACACGAGGTTTAAGTTAAAACATGGAGATTAATTTATTAATTTCTATGAATTATCGTTTACATGTACATGAATGGAACGTTTATAAATGCATTTCGAACAACAGTGAAAAACTTATTCGGTTTATTTAGCAGCAAATACTGAAACTTTTGCTACGAAGCTCCTGGTACATGTACACAGGGGTGGACTTCTAGCGGGGCAACTTTTCGTTCAGATCTGCAATAACATAAGATGTTGACGCCCATACCGCAAGACAGAGATCAAGTTCGGCATTGTTGCTGGAAATTCCTTGAATCTACAAAGACAAGTAAATCATTATCGAAATGCATTGTATTTACATTAAAATTAGAATCAATATACTTACACTGTCCGCCTCCGTATGATGGTACCTGTTTTAGAAAGTCATAAGAAATATATTAATATTATAGGAATAAACACGAAACTCTTAAATATAGGTTTAAATATCCATGTGAATAAACATTCGTAACTTCAGAATGTTCAGAATAACGAATTTTAATTAATACTAATCCAACTTAAAGTTTACAAGATCCTGTTGTAGTAAAATGTCAGTGTAATACAAGCCCACAATGAGATCCATAATATTGTAAAAAAATTACTTCTATTCTATTAAACCCTACACATCTATACTCATACCTACTGTTTGCAAACTATTTATATTCCATAAGACAACTTACCTCATTTTTCATTTCACAAACACAGTGATAATAAGTTCGTAATTTTTATCCCCCGTAGTATAATTGTATAACCATTATAATTAGAATGAGCTATAATTACCAAAAATAACGATTGTCAGCATCTCCATGAAGAACAATTCCTGGTACACCAGCCATTGACAAACCATGAATGTCAGTATAAACCCCACGAGTTTGAATAATTTTGGTTGCATTGGTTGCAGCTAGCATTGTTACTATTTCATGAAGAATGCACCCTGTTTCATCACTGCCACTATACAGAAATCCAGCAGGTCTTAAACATCCATAGTCAGCTTCCATGGCTGCACTGTATTGCCCCATCTCACTCTTGTGATCTCTCATCCATTGTCGCACACCTGGAGCAGAATTTCAATATAAATCTTCAACAAACATTTAGATTATCTAACTTGAAATGAAAAGAGATTTCACTGAATAAATATGGTCGTGGATAGTGCACTAGAGAAAGTACGTTACCAAAGAGTCCTGCTTCTTCAGCAGTCCATGCTATATTTCGTATTGTTCTTTTGGGATGAAGATTAAGATGTTTTAATAAAGAAACAACTTGCAAAGCTAGAACTGGGCCGATTCCGTCATCTTGTACTCCTTGACCTACATCCCAACTATCCGCATGTCCAGACACAACGACATATTCTTCCGGCTTGGTACGGCCAATCATATCTCCAATAACATTGCGAGAAATGCTTTCTGAAGAAGCTTTGTTTTCCATTTTTAAACGAATTAGTATTTTTTCCCCTATTAAAAAAGTTTACAAACAATATATATAAAACATGTCACATCACTGAAATGTTCATAAGATTCAGTACGTACTCCTAAACAAAACTAAGGTTCATTTAAATAGCAAATGTTACATTAATTCAATACCTCTCTCATAAATACGAGTAAGCAAATCCGCATCCTCGACAGTTAAAGATGCAACTGGAATCTTTGGAAAATTATCATCGTAGAATTGAACTCCAGTATGTCCAGTGTACAAAGAGAACGAAGTTGGGGACCGTGCTAAGACAGCCATAGCTCCATATTTTGCTGCATATGATGCACCAATTAAACAATGAATTCCGCCTTCTCCCGTTCTAGAATTGTACACCACAATCTTTCCTTCAATCTAAAATTTTAACAAAATATTATGAAGATTTCTGAAACGTATGACTTATAATTATGAGGTACCGTCTTCTTCACTTTTTGTTCATTTTCAATGGCAATGGGAGTCATATACATAAAACATGAGACAACCTCTATTATAGGGTTAAGGCTACAAAGTCATTCCCAGTAAGTGGTAAGATCAGTAAGAAATAACACTAAAGTGAGAAATCAGAAACCTTTATAACAATTCAGAGGATTTCTCATTTATTACACGTAATTTCTGTTAACTTTGTTTTGTATAAAACTTTCATTAACTTTCTCCTAAATGAGAAAAGAGAAAGTACATCACAAATTAATTTACACCTTAGGGTGTCGGGCTGAATTATTTCTTCCAATATTTTGCATGAAGATTATTACGAATGACTATGACCAAATATAATACGTGAAAACTGGTAAATACTATATAAACTTATAAATAAAAAATGAAGTTCATAAAAGTACATTTGTATTAATAACAATAAATTTTTCAAACTGAAATACTTTACCGATTCCTTCTTTCTTGACAGGGCTTTGAAAGAATCCACAACTACGACTTCGCCTGTTATGAAATCATGATTCGGAGTTGGAACTGAAAATCCTAAACCTAGGATATCCAATTTTTTCATGTTCGGCGAAATCATATAGGCAGCCTCCTCGCCTCTAAAAGTTCATTTTACCAGAATTAACATTCTATAGTATATTCTACTAATTAGATTAAATAGTGTTTCGCATTGCTAAGAGGGCAGTATACAATTTCAAAATTTAACTGTGATTCTTTTATGTATAAATGAGTAGTATATATTGTAGTATAATCTCTAAAAGGTACCTTATCCATTGAGGAACAGTCGCATTTTCCCCATGCACACCATCCATGCCAAGTTTCAACATTTGTCCTTCTAAATACGTCAGGGCGTCTTCCAGAGTTTGAGTACCCGATAATCGTGCGCTATATGAGTCAACGAACGTGGCTAGCTCATCGAATGTTTTTCCTTTGTAGGCTCCAACGGTGCTGACTTCAATGATTTGTTCAATGACACCTTTATAACTTGTAATTTCCTCTTTCAGTTGGGGATTTAAGTTGCATTCTTTCACGTCAAATCGGCGTAGGTTTCTCTTTTCTTCGTCAGCAACTACTGGATCTTGTTTGTCAATGTTTCGTTTCCACCACTCTAGGCCTTCTATCGCATCCTCTTCTGTCATTAAAGTATTTTCTGTAACGGTATTTCCATTTATTATGGATATTGTAAAACTAATTACTAATAAGAAGTAATAGGAAAACATTGCCACTACGGTGTGCATGAATCGTGATATCTTTGGACAAAAGTTGCTGGTTTGGTTCAATAACTAAAGTACAGAACGCTTTTATACTTTTAAGTGTAATAAGATTCTTGTACTTACAGTTCTTCCTGTTTACGTTTAGATATCATGATGAATAAGATCATACATTATTTCAACATTTATTTTTTTAAGAAACAATGACGAATAGTAAGTTAAAAATTGGATCAAATCATTCCCTACCAATGTTTGCACACAATTAGTCCATTGACATCGGCATTATTTCCATATTATAAAAACGAATGCTTAATGTGAATATGTAATTCACTGACACGAACGCCTAAACGATATTTCAATTGTTTAGCACAGTGCGCACTTCGGCACACCTCCAAGCATTACGGAAAGAAGTCTAGTACGAACACTTTACACACTAAAAACCAATTTCCATGCAAAGATGAATTATTTGTGCAGAAAGAGAACATGCATTATAATATCCTAAAGACAAAAACAAATAAGTAACTGACATTATGGGATCAGATCAGAATGAGAGCACTGACACAGAGAAACTTCACAAATGCAGTATCATAATACTTGATAATAATAGCTATATTCTGTAAGGGATTAGGAGTAAGGACGCTATATTTTATATTTCTAACTTACAAGAGTTGTTATTTACAAAATTCCATGTAATCAGTAATTGAAAATATACAATCGCAATCGTCACCAATGAAATGACTCATATGCCGTTCACTGTTCATACTCAGAAATGATAATGAATCACCATCACAGTGCCGATTTGAATGAAAATACTGCAATATCTAGATTTGTGGATTTTAAGTGGGTTATTTACAAGTTCCAGCTTGTTTAGCTTAAACCTAACTTTTATGCAATACCTCACGTAAGAAACGCATACTACACTGTCTCTTAAATAAATAGTAGCGATACATTACAACAATAGTTAGCAAGTTATAAAAAAATTCTTTTGTTATTTAACTTCCTTATACAAAACAATACAAACTATGCGTATTTAAATAGAACGATAAACTAACACATACTATCTATGAGGTTGACATAAAGTTGAGTAATGAAGAAGATGGTAACTTTTTTGAATCTTCATTTGTTTTGAGTAAGGCTGACTTAAGTTGAAATAAGGTTTTCCGTTGCTTTGTAGAAGCCTGAACTTCCATATTTTTAATTTCCTTAGCTGTGTGTTTCCTTTTTAAACTAGCTTTTGTATCCTGAATAGCTACTGAAGCAGGATTTGAAGGAGTGTGCAGCGACGGAAACTGAAGAACACTTTGCTTTGTTTTTGATTGCTTGCTAGTTGATGTCGACGGAGATGGAGTGGAAAACGCTGGAAAAATTGTTAAGCCAGCATTTAAATCTTGATTAATATTTCTCTTCTTTTTCTTGTTTTTTCTATTTGAGCCCGTCAGTGGAGTATTTTGCGGTGTCTGGAACACAGACTGTGATGACGATGACATTGACTTTGGTTTTCTCATTTTAATTTTGCTACTTTCTCCACAATTTCCACATGTAATTTCCTAAACATTGTAATACATTATTAACTGCATATTATGCTATAAGTAAGTTTACAAAAAATATGAGCTTTACCAGTATATTTTTAGGTTGAGAACGTCGTAGCAAATATTTTTGAAACTTAGTAAGTCTGTACAGGGAGTCATCCAACTTTTTATTGCGTTTATCGATTAATTTATGTGCCTTTTCGGGTATTCTTTTCGACGGGTGTATTTTGATAGAATAATTTGACGATTTAACAATTTCTTCACCACAACTATTACATTTTGATGTACTCATTATGAAACAGCAACTCCACCCACAGCTACTTTACATGTCCAAAATCCCAATCCAAGTAAAACCTCTTTCATTCAACTGCAACCTGCAATAAATGAAACAATTAATCAATTGGAATAATCAATTAAAGTATTTTTTCCTTTAACCCAAGCTTGTTTTATAAAAAGTTTGTAAACGCACGTGTGAAAGTGTGAATCTGACGGAATCGGTACATTTTGTTTTAATTTTGCTATCAAGAAGGATTAATAACTCACGCGGGAATTTGAACCTATGTTACAATTCACATGTTGCCTTTTTTGCCTGCAATAATAATTGTACTTTTGTACTATCTAATTGCGATATAACGATACGAATGTTCAACAATCGCATAAACAGAAAACACACACACTTAGGGACTCACTAACTATTATACACACAATATGAATACCCACCTTCGTCTAAATGTATAACAACTTGACAACATAATAATTAAGGTACATTTCATACCTTCAGTAGTAAGAGCAATCTTGGAGGAAGAAAGTAAAGGGTTAAAAAAGTTCAATTGGCATTTATGATTAGTTTGGCTGGTTTACTTTACTAACACAACTTGTATATCAAGACATAACAGAACTTGTTAATTTAGTAACTTGTCTTCTAAATAAATATCTGAGTTAGTTATATACATTATCCCTTGGTTAATTACGCATGCTAATTTTTACTAATAAAGCATGACTACAGTTAAAAAGTGATTTTGTATGATTGCTATAAAATATATAGTGTTCTTTATATTTCCCCTGCAGGTAAACGCAGCTGAAAAATGGATAAGAAGATAGAGCAGCTTAAGGGCTACATAACTAGCTACCCTGATTTTCCGAAACCCGGAATTTTATTTCGGTGAGTAATATTTTAAGTTGTAGTTACCTACAATGTATGTACAATAAATAGCTATAATAATTTCACTCTAACTTCAACCATATATAAATGGCATATTTAATTACAGGGATATGTTTTCTTTGCTGAGGGACCCAAAAGCCTTTGACGACTTGAAGAATGTAATGGTGGAGTATATACACACAAACATTCCAGATGTTCAAGTCATAGTAGGTTTAGAATCAAGAGGTTTTCTATTTGGCTCTATCCTCGCACTCGAGCTAAAAGTTCCTTTCGTTCCGATTAGAAAGCCGGGTAAATTGCCAGGCGAACTCAATCGAGTTACTTACACTCTTGAATACGGAACGGTAATTATTTTCTTGGCTTTGGTTAACTTTTACTTCAATAAAACGTAGGTATGGAAAATATAACACAAAGATTTCTCTACTTTTAAAACAGGATTCATTTGAAATACAAAAGGAGAGCATCACAGCAGGGCAAAATGTTTTGATAGTGGATGATTTACTGGCAACTGGGGGTAAATCTTTTTTAATACGTACATTTAGTATTATTATACAAGGTGAAAGTATTTTTTCATCACTATCACGTAAAACCTCAATCACATAAATATTGACACATTTTATGGTTAAATTATTTATAAATTAATGATACTATTTCTAAAAGATATTTTTTAAAAAGCGCTGCAAACTGCAAACCGGATTAACTCAACTTATACGATATAATTTTAAAACACGTGTAATTTAATCTGTTATTATAGGGTCGTTAGAAGCTGCTTCCAAATTAATTGTACAATCGGGAGGAATAGTCTCTGGATGTTTTGTGGTGATGGAATTGGTAGATCTGAAGGGTCGAGAGAAAATTGAGCACCCGGTTCATTCTTTGATGGAATTTTAAAAATCCATAATTAATAATGTGTCGCACAATACAAATGTTTAGTCGTCCAATTAGCTTTAGGACTAACAAATTGTTAAAACATAACACTGATTCATTGTCAGTGCAAGTATATTCTATAAATAATCATATGATTGATAAAATGTTCATATCTGCGAACTGCCAAAAACGTTTATATAATATTATACGCTGGTGTACATTAGTATCTCCGGAACTGATTGATTGCTTTGTCAATCAAGTCAACAAGTCATTCCGTATGGAATTCTTTCATGTTAGAACACAAATGGTGCGATATAATTTTGCTCAAAAGTAAAAATGTAATGTAATTTCAACGAAAAATACCTGATCGAATGTAAAAATAATCGAGACTAACATCCCCAATTCCTGTTATTATTGTTATGTAACTTTCCAAACTGCATATATTCTATTTCCGTATACTTATATCATACCTTATAATGTAATATTGTAAAATGTACTCTATGATAGCGAAACATGTGCTGCACAACTAATTGTTATTAAGTGAAAAATTGATAATGAAAAATTAATTGAAAATCAACAATTGTCATACCTGATATATACTGTTCAGTTCATTACTTTAATACTTATTTTTTTCATATTCGTCAAAAGTCTGTGTAAACCTATCCTCAAAGTCAAAAGTGTCTTCTCGTTCTGTATCGTCTTCCTCCTGCCACTCTTGAGTTTTTAGCCATCTTGAGATTTTTTCTGACTCTAAAAATTCACGTTCTTTTGCTTTTGTAGAAAGTCGTTTTTCTTCTTTAGCTTTACTAATTTGTCGTTGTTTCAGGTATTCCACAAACTTGTCAGTACTGGCTTTCTCTTGAATTTGTAGGGTAACTTCAGATGTGTCCTCTAAAGCGTCTGAAGTAATTTCGTCTTCTCTGTGCACTTGGGATACGCCAGTAGCTTCAAGCTTCTGTTTAGCCTTTAGTTTTTCACTGTTTCTTTTCATTCCCATCAGAATCTGTATTGAATATTAAAATATTTTAACAGTCTCATCTAATTAATTGTCAAAAAGTCAATTTACATTTTTCTACAGTAAATATCTTATTATTTAACAATAAAATTAAGTTAACTAAAAACAATTCTCACCGTGTCCATAATTCTTGCTCGATCTAATCCCAGAATATCCTGTCTCATGTTGGCATTAGGTACTCCTAGATTTTCTTCAAGACTTGCCTCACCATTTTCAAGCAAATTTTGGCCCTTTTCGGTTTGAGAAGTACTTCGATATCCGGCTGGTGCTGGTCTTTGAGCAAACAAATCCTTAGATGAGGTTGAAATATAATCTTCGCCGAAATCACATTTAGCCAGTAATGTTTCTACTTCATTCATTTTGGAAAATGTTTTGTCTTGAACAAATTTTATTGGGGGGACAACTCCGATTACCCTTAACTTCGAGCATTCATGCCGCAAATGACCGGCTGCTCCGCGCAGAATTTCTTCTATTACAGGGTCGCTTTCAGTTCCTTTAGCGCCCCAATAAACATTGACGCAAGAAAAGTCGTTCGAAATTTTAACCCTTGTAATTTCTAATCCAAGTCCTAGCACTTGTGACGCCACATCTCCTGTTGCCATCATGCCAGTAATATACTCCATAAATACGGTGTTTAAGACTTCTACTCGCCGGATTGGTTTAACTGGTACGGATTTGTCCTTTCTCACAGCTCCCCTTCCAGATATAAAACCGAATTCTTCCAGTGCTTTGGATGGTGACTGGTCTACCTTAAAAAACTTTTTCCTATGATAACAAAACATAACATGGTTAATTTTATTCATTTAGGAAAACAAATAAATCATTTGAGGAAATCTGAAATTAGAATCATCTAAATAGTAGCTTTAATACAAGGATTACCGTGGTCGACTTGAACCGGTCATTAGCTTCTTTAAAAAGCGACTTTGTCTCCCCACATAATTTACAGCGCTTCTCGTACCAGTAGTCGCCAGAGCCAGACCATTGTAACTCTTGAACCCAAACGTCAATTGTCTTTTACAAGTCGTTAACATTGTCTAAATAATTGTCACTTGTTGTAATGTCAGGATAGTTCAATAATTATACTAGAACTAAAAAATTTACTTTTGAAACGTACTAGCAAAATTTACAAAACCGATTCTGTACATCTGGACAAAAATTTAATTGATTGTGAACAAAACAAAATCCATAATAATAAATTATTTCACTTCTCAATCTCCTGAATCTTCTCTCAACCGCTTCATGTTTCATGTAGGTACTTTCAAAAAACTGTTTTCCGCGGTATGGCCGTACAAGTCAATGGTATCTGTACGATTGACGGTGTTTTCCTAATGCTTTCTTCATTTGTGCTTTCTCCAGGAATGGCAAGTGAAAGAACTGTAATACATATTGAGTACCTATACTACTTGCTTTTAAAACTATGAATTATGTAGGAATTTTAGGGACTGAAAAAAATTATTCTAGCTCGACTTATGCATAGCTAATTTTCAGTCTAAATTATAAAATATTTCTTTATCACTTTTTACGTTTATTCCCCGGTTACCTATCTGTATATTTGTAGTTAATTTCTATGTTGCTGTTTTTTAGAGAACAGTAAGATTTTCATGTTTACATGATTCACATAAATAACCGTAATCAAATCACGTTCTAAGATATTCCAGAAGCTTCATCTTGCAGAAGATATTGCAGAAGAATAGACAAAGATTAGCATGACTGGTCATCTTTCACTTACATTTAAATGTCACGTTCATTAACTCATTCAACATTTCTTCGATCTCATTTCTGATTCAAACTACTTCACAGTAACTCCATAAAGTTTATGAAAGTTAGTACTTTACTGTAAGTAGTTGGTGTTAAATCAGCAATCTGATGTACGAATTACCAATCTGTTTCAACTATTTCACATAAAATTAAATTGGGTAAATATAAATCATGAACCGGCTGTTTATTGGTGTTAAATGATTTTTATAATCATGTCCATCACTATTTGATTCTGCAATTATCTTTGACATTACAACTTTCCCGTATTACTTACTGTACAATTTGTCTTTCGTATTTTATATATCCCCGATCGGAAATCACAAGAAAAAGGTAGAAATAATATAAGATCAACCTTCATTATGCGTACACATCTAAAATCTAAATGTAAAAAATGCATGCATGTGTACTACTCACTGTATTTGTTCTACGATATCAAATGCTTGAGATTTTTGAATATTTTTACTACAGCATATACGATAATTATTTGAAGTTTCTTGAAATTTATGTATCTATTTTGTTATCTTTTGGGTAGGTAAAATTTTGGAAAACGATTCT
>JABASD010004756.1:0-14411 GCA_019776165.1 Pogonognathellus flavescens | reverse complement strand
CAATTCAGTCCACAACTAAATAAATGCGTTGAGCGGGATCAACCAGAAATGCGCTCAGAAAATACCAGATGGCTCAGTAGTCGAATTTGTCTGTTTTGCAGATATCGAATACTAAAATTATATGACGAAATGAATTTAGTATTTTAATTCAGCTGGATATTTCTTACATTTCTCAATTTCGAGCCTTTTGCCGTCTCTTGACAGTGAAAATCCTCTCTCCTCTGTCTGTCTCACAATACTTTTACTTCATTCGCACTTCTCCATCTTGACAAGGTGAGAATCTCCATCTCTTTTAGTCTTTTAACAGTTAGTAAATCCTCCTGTTAGATTCCTGAGATTTCCGTCGCAAACAATAAATATTGAAGCAGCTCTGACTTAAAAAATAATTCAATTGAATGCAGTTCTTGAGCTAAAATACAATTAAGTCAATTAACAATGCTCAATTAATAATAACCCATAAGTTCTGCTAAAAGAATTGTAATAATCAAATACTCGTTTGCTTGATTACATCCAAATATCACAATGACCACAAGTTAGTAGGTAGTTGAAGAAATGATAGTGACATCAAAATTCTATTGCTATCATGTCAACAATTAAACTGTTTATTAAAACTTGAAGTTTGGATTACAACTCTAATTTATTTCTCTTATAAGCTAACATACAACACGTCACAATCGTACATCATTTCACCTAATGGTGGATCATTATGATCTTTACCATTTTTACAATTTGTACTAGACATACATAGATGAATTAGCTACAAGATTTAGTTTGTTATTATAAGGGATATCAGGTATTGCTAAATAAATCATGATGTATTATTTAAAGTGGGTAAATAAGTTTATGAGCAAGAGCAGACAGTCCTTTTACTTAACAAGTAACAATGCCAGTACTCCCCCAAGCAAAGTGGTCGGAGATATACCAACAATCTTAGTGTGCCCATTACTATTACAAAAATCACTGTTGCAAAGACAATGCGTTTCACTTGGGTTACTATTTTTTACTGTTAGGCATCCAGCAGATTTTATCTCACGAAATTGTAGTTGAGCTATTGCAAAAGATGTGCAGTGTCTATGAGCTATCTTTCCGCCCACTATTACTTTTTCACAGCGGTCCTCGCCTTAAAATAAAAAATAATACATTTTTTAGTAAATTTGTATCTTATGCCATCAGATACAAAATAAGCGGACGAAATTGCCAAGATCTTCTGCTACGATAGCAGTAGTAAAAATATGGACTATCGATAAGCGATAAGTTGCTTACCAGTAACATTGTTACACGTTTGTTCGATTCCATTGGACTTGGAACAATCAATATCTGTGGGTTGCCCTGCTCGTTCTAACTCTTGTAACGACAGAGATTTGCCCCCGGGATTCCGAGTTGAACAAATATAACATTTCAGTGCTGAAATTCAAAGAAACAGTATTATTTTTTATTATAATGTTGCGTAGGTGTGTGGTTACGATTTTTATCTAGAACAATAAGTAGGAAGAAACGGTAGTGTTCCAATAACTATTCTTAATTTCTCAGTGGAATCTGCAAAATATCAAATGCAAAATGCAACAGACAACAATTACTGATATCATGAACTATACGAAAAGAATAGTTGTTGTTACCGCTTGTAGATGTGAACAGGGGGATGAAAAAGGCCAGCAAAAGAATTGCGAATTTCATTTTCATAGGTGAAGTGTAGACCTGCTTTGTTTAAGATGGTATAATAACCAAACTTCCAAAAACTGTCGATGTGAACTTTGTTAACGTTAACAAATAAACGATATGAAATTATGTAATTCAAATTAATATTTGAACGTTATGTACAAACCAAGAGGTGCATTTAGTACATAGCAGCCGAAACTGAAAAGAATTTGTATATTTTTTACTTTTGAATCAAAATTACAAGTTGAAGTCAATTTAAAATGAACACAAATATTCATAAAGATGAAACGTAAGATGAAGTGTTTCTCTATGGGGATTTGTCTCCAAATTATTTTGCTTGTGAGGAAATCACATATACATTTTTTTAATGTTCCGGACAACAACAACAAACTGTTTTCTTGCAGAGATTTTGTTTTTATAAAAAACTCTATAGAATTGACTGGATTTTACGCGTCCCAGTGTCTTTCATATCTCATCTCTATCTGAAAAAATTATACACAATAGCACACATGATTCCGTAGATTATTGTAATTAATGATTTAAAACGAATCTCACATGCTTAATCCTACGTTCATGGAAGTAGAGAATTGAAAGTTATATCATTCGTAAGAAACACATTGAAATTGAAGATGAAATGCTTAAGTAGTCTTTTGAGTATTGAAATCTCAATCTTATTACTATTACAATTAACGCGTGGTCATCAAGATTCAATAAAACCGAATTCCCTCAGAAAGCTATTCCGAAAAACAAGAGGTAGGTAATAATTTTTCTTTAGATAAAAATAATGCAAAATGTGTTTCCAATGGTCAAGTAGACTAAAGTGTACCGCACATTATTATAAGGATGCAATTTGTTGCGGTGACAAAATGAATGATTATTAATATTTTTCAGCATCAACGAACTTTGGAGAGTTGTTCGCTGAAAATTTGTTGAAACACCAAGCTCATAAAAAGCAAATCGATGTTGCGAAAACTGATCCAGTTTTGCCAAATTCATGGGGTGCTAATCCGACTGATTTCAAAAAGATAAATCCCACTGAACCTATAAGTGTTCCAATACATTTTGACTCTAGAAAGGAAAAGACAGTTAGAAAACCCTCACCGTCATTAGAAGCACGGGTAATAACAAATGCACCCCCAACAATGACACTTTCAAAAACCACAATAACAACAAGGCTTTCAACAGCATTTTCAACAACTACGACAACAACTCCATCAACAAATACATCTTCGACAACCTCGATAACAACAACTTCTACAAAAGGGCATTTAAAAGCAAATCGAGTAAGAACGACAGCAAAAAATAGGTTTAAAGAAAATAAACGTCATCCTACGAAGACAATTACAAAAAAATCTTTTAAGAAAGACACAAAAAGTCTATCGAGATATCAATCGGAAGAAGCAAATAGTAAAAAAGCAGAAAAACATCAATTGGAAGAACAGGCAATTCAAAATCCGGAAAAACATCTGGAAGAAACTGCATATAAAAGCAAAAGCCCAACAAAACGTCGATTGGGGGCAACTGCAATTAGCAACCTAGAAAAACATAAATTGGAGAACACCTCAATTAAAAGCTCAGAAAAAGGTCAATTTGGAGCAACCGCAATGAAAAGCCCAGGAAAACATCAATTGGAAGCAATCGCAATTAAAAGTCAAGAAAAACCTCCATTAGAAGCACCAGCAATTGAAAACCTAGAAAACTTGGAAGCAACTTCAATTAAAAGCCCAGAAAATCGTGAATTGGAAGAACCAGCAGTAGATAAACACCCAGAAAATAGTGAATTGGAAGAACCAGTAGATAAAAGCCCAGAGAATAGTGAATTGGAAGAACCAGGCATGGAAAGTCCAGAAAAGTTGGAAGCAACTGCAACTAAAAGTTCAGAAAACCGTCAATTGGATGTAGCAGCAATTAAAACTCCTGAAAAACGTCAATTGGGAGAAACAGCAAATAAAAGTCCTTATAAAGCGGCAGCAAGTAAACTTTTTAAAATAGTAGCAAAAATACCAACAGCTTTTACAGCAGAAAAGACTTCAACAGTTCTTAAGAATTATCCCACCGAGGAAACAAATGACCAAAACCCGAACAAACTTCTCGGTAGAATATCTGACGATGATCCTTCACCACAAAAAGTTCGGCGTCTTCAAGGATCAATTGCTGCAATAGATTCAACAGATATGGATTATTATGAATTTGATAGTCCAGCAACTTTGACGAAAAATGGAATTCTTTCAGCACAAAAACAAAAAGACTTACAATTAGAAGGCTATGAGATATATGACATGCCTAATCAACCTAGCCTAATTATTAAAAACGGAGAGGACGAAATTGGACGCCGGATCGGTAGGTGTACACCGTTAAATTAAAATTATCGTATAATCGTATTTCCTAACTTAATTAAAATTTACTCGCTCGTATTTAAGAACAAAAAAGCACAAAAACACTTGTCCCTCCGAATTTTTCTTCCTTTGCGAAAAATCGTCAAATTGCTTGGTTTATTTAATTTAGTCAACATAAGTCACCCCTGACCCCTTCTTCAAACACATTTCTGGATGCGGCATTTTTAATAATACAATAAAACTATTTTTCTATAATGTTATTACGAACAAGTGACAATAATATTCATTTCACACTTCACAGAAATAATAGCAATTTTTAGTTATCTAATTAATTTTATCATTGATTCATTTCTTCAGGAGAATAATCCACAATTTAATAATATTTCAGGGAAGAAGAAGAAAATAGTCCACCAGGATTTGGCTATCTATGTTGTGGTCCTCAGCACAGCCGTTCCTTTAATCGTGTGCATTTTCATTACCGGAGGATTCTACGTTCTTTGCAAACTGAATAAACCACCTGACGGAATTTACGTTCGTGGAAATCAAGTTGGTCCCATGGGGGACACCCAAAATCGGAATTCCACTTCGTCCGAGGAGAATGAAAAATATGATCCGGAGGAAAATAACAACAATAACTAATGGCTAATTAAATCCTTCTGTATATACTGTTAATAGAAATTCAATCTCAGCAATAAACAATAAAACAATGGTAATCTGTATTTTTTCTTATGCTCAGCAAATGCAAATGGGTTCAATTGTGCATTTTAATTTTTAAATCTTCTGGATTATTGTACGCAGCTACATCATGTTTTAGAGATTGTATTAATGGTTAGAAAATTAGAAATAATTAAATACCTATATAACAAAATTCACGGTTTTGGGAAACGAAGTAAAAATTTTTTGTCATTTTTTGTTAGCTCACGTGTTTCCGTAATTGGAAAAAATACAATTAGTATACGTAGGAGAATTACGCATAATATAACACCCGGATTAAGAACTACGTAGGATTAAGATAAGAATGTGTACTTTCTTGATATTCGACATTTTATGAAAGACAATATCGTCTAAATTCAGGAAGATTATTCCATTTTTCATATGAACTTCATATACTAATACCAAGTCGTATTGGTTTTTATGTAGGTACTTTAAAAGGAGCATAATCCATATAATCCATAATCAATAAATTCGAGTTTAATAAATAGTGTGCAATAAAATAACGTGTACTATAAGTACTAACTGTACCAAGGGCGTATCTAGAAATTTGTAATGGGGTGCTCAACGAGTAGTCCTTTTTAATTTTAAAATAACCTCTTTTTTCTGGAATCTAGGGGGAGTGGGGCTTAAGCCCGGTGAGCCCATATTATGAACTCAATGATTGCTAGATGTTTACAAATACTGCCTTCTATAAAAACTGAAAGAAATCGGTTGTAGGAGGACACGCAGAATACCCAGAATACGTGGACAGGTTTTGACTCATACGCCCCACTCTCCCACAAACGGTACACTATTAACGATTTACTATTAGTAAGATATTTACCTTTCCCAAAAATGATTAAAATGAAGTACAATTTTAGCAATAGAATTTGTTGTCTCTTTTTAATTATTACACCACATAACGTGTATGACAATTTATTTGTTCACAGCATCCGATTCCACATACACTTACAATTAATCAATTAATTAGACAATCTTTACGGGTTAATGCACGTAATATGATACGTAGATACAATCCATAAAAAACTCATAAGAGTATTTTGATCAACATTACAGGAGTCGTATTGAAATGAATTTACAATTATCTTTATCCATATGAAATTGAATATAAATAGTTATTAATATACTAATTGGAATTTTACTGTTTTCTTGCATGATGTTGCTAGAATGTGTTTACACCTTTGATGGATTTGACGTTTGTGGTTGCTGAAACTGCTGACTATTACCATAATTATTTCCATAGGCTGCCATGTAATACTGTTGGGCAGGTTGTCCAGGCATTTGGTTGCCATCGACCGGTTGAGGCATTACTCCACCATAATATGCTTGTGCTGGCATTCCTCCTCCTGGAACAGGCTGGCCATTCATATACCCTCGATTGCGTCTTTGACACATACACGTTATGCCAACCATGCAACAAACTAAGAGAAGGAAACCGCTGAACATGGCTATTGGAATAACAACATCTGAAAAAAGTATAGAGAGTAAAAAATAACATTTTCAGTACCTAATATGACGAATTGAAATAAATTGAAACGGATTTATATGTCAGTTGCATTTTTACATCGGCATCCCGACGGGAGCTTACATTCATAAGTTAGACTAGTTATGAATGAGCAATGATTAAAGCAATCATTTTATATTCTATATCTCTTTGCTTCCGTATATTTCATCAGGCGCGTAACTAGGATTGCCATTTGGGAGGGTCACAAATAGTTTTTGGGGATGTCTCATACAGTGTAAAAAATGGGTTATTTGTGGCTAAAGGCCACAAATGACATATTTTTTTAGCAATTCTAATGGGGGGAGGTCCCGAGCACCCTGACTCCCTCTCCCTAGATTCGCCCTTGTATTTCATTCTGACGTATATACTACTATAATTATGTGCTGTGTGCGTTCACGGATGGCCGGACGGACGGACAGACAGACGGACAAATGATTCCTATAAAGTGATTCCACTTAGTTCCATCACTTAATAATGAAGTTCCTATAAAACTTCAGAATCAGACCTTCAATTTCATGTGTCATAACACATACATTCATTGGGACGTGTAGGAGTAATCGCTAATTGAAATCCGATACGCATAAAGTGGACACCTTGTACTATCTGTTATCTGTATTTATTGTTTTCATTTCACAACCTAACAAAATGCTAGTTCTTGTATAGGCAATTTTTAACACAAAAATATTATTTACAGATAATAAGGCGATGAATGTATTATCTCAGTAATTGTATTAATAATTACCATTAGACATTGTTAAGAGTGCATCAAAAGTTTATGATGGTTAATGTTGTAGAAAAACCTATGACTCGGTCAATGGAATCCACGGGAGGAACAAAATGGCACAGCAGAAGACGACGAGAGCGAATGCATCAAAATGATTACAATTTACAACAGATACGAGTATGAATTTTAATGTAATTTTTATACCGTATTTTACAGTAGTATTTAAAGAACAACAATCTAGACACGATGGTTGGTGATATTTTTTATTACTGTAATGTAAAATACAGTTGCCCGGACTCTAGATTTAATATTATCACAAAAATGTTTCCAAACGTAAAAGGTGTAGGTGTAATCATTACGCTTTTTACGTTTGGAAACATTTAAAAATTGTAGGAGCAGAATTTTCATTTCAATGATGAATCGAGAATCACAGATATTTTCAACAAATATTTGCCAATTTCGACAAATCATACAATGAATGATGAATACAAGGATGATTTTTAATATTTATAGAGACGATTTTACTTAATTAATTTTTAGAAATTTAAAAATCATAAATAATTAAATACTTATATAACAAAATTCACGGTTGGGAAACGAAGCAAGAATTTTTTGTCATTTTTGCTCAATTGTTTCCAAAATTGAAAATAAAATAAAATAATTACTGTCATGCCTATACGTATATATATATATATATATATAAGAGATTAAAATTTGGAAACAAAAATATCACCTAAAGTAAACTAGGTAAACTACTCTCTTTTTAATTACACCACCTAACGTGTATAATAACAATTTATTTGTTCACAGCATCCGATTCCACATACACTTACAATTAATCAATTAATTAGACAATCTTTACGGGTAAATACACGTAATATGATACGTAGATACAATCCATAAAAAGCTTATTTATAAGAGTATTAGTATTTTGAACAACATTACAGGAATTGTATTGAAATGAATTTACAGAAGATCTTTTTCCATATGAAATTGAACATAAATAGTTATTAACATACTAATTGTGATTTTACTGTTTACTTGCATGAGGTTGCTAGAATGTGTTTACACCTTTGATGGATTTGACGTTTGTGGTTGCTGATACTGCTGACTATTACCATAATTATTTCCATAGGCTGCCGTGTAATACTGCTGGGCTGGTTGTACAGCCATTTGGTTGTTATATCCGTACGGTTGAGGCATTACTCCGCCATAATATGCTTGTGATGGCATCATCATTCCTCCTCCTGGAACAGGCTGGCCATTCATATACCCTCGATTGCAGCTTTGAAACATAGATATGCCAACAAAGCAACAAAATATAAGCAAGAAACCGCTGAACATGGCTATTGGAATAACAGGATCTGAAAAAAGTTTAGAGAGTAAAAAAATTACATTTTCAGTACCTGACGAATTGAAATAAATTGAAACGGATTTATATGTACGTTGCATTTTTACATCGGCATCTCGTATCGACGGGAGTATACATTCATAAGTTAGACAAGTTATGAGCAATGATTAACGCAATCATTAAAGTATTCTATATCTCATTGCTTCCATATATTTCATCAGGCGCGTAACTAAGATTGCCATTCGGGAGGGTCAGAAATAGTTTTTGGGGCGGTCTCACAGTGTAAAAAATGGTTTATTTGTGGCCAAAGGCCGCAATTGATCTATTTTTTAGCAATGTTAATGGGGGGAGGTCACGTGCCCCCCGTGACTCCCTCCCATTAGATACGCCCTTGTATTCTGATGTATAATATTATACTTGCGTTTTATATATTATAATGTATTGTTATTAATAATGTTGCACAAAGAAATGATTTTTAATTTTATGACTTTTTTTGAAAACTTAATAGGTGATAGGAAATACTAAAAATGTATTTCATCGCCTTGTTCGATCCTTGAATTAAAAATAACGCGAAAAAGTGAGATAAAAAGGGATAGATTGAAAAACTCTCCAGCCAAGATAACTAAAAGCAAATTCAACAATATTATCATTTTTCACAAACTATACTATAATAGCATTTTGTATGGACTCTCTGGGCTTCAGCACTCCCTCCCCCCAGATTTCGGGGAAAAGGGGGAAATTTCAGGGAAATGAATATTATCTCTGTAATTATATTAATACGTATTAAATTAACTCTAATTACCAAACATTGTTAAGAGTGCATCGAAAGGAATTTATGATGGCTAATGTTGTAGAAAAACCTATGACTCGGTCAATGGAATCCACGGGAGGAACAAAATGGCACAGTAGAAGACGACGAGAGCGAAATAATCAAAATGATTACAATTTACAAAAGATACGAGTATGAATTTTAATGTAATTTTTATACCTAATTTTACAGTAATGTGTAAATAACAAGAGTCAATAACACATAGTCAAACGAATAGTCAAACGACACGGTGGTTGATGGTAAATATAATAAAAAACTGAGTCTTTTAGTTCATTATTTTATTTTATACTGTAAAATGCAGTTGCCCGGACTCTAGATTGAATATCTTAAAAATGTTTCCAAACGTAAAAGGTGTAAATGATTACGCTTTTTACGTTTGGAAACATTTAAAAATTGTAGGAGCAGAGAAGAATTCTCATTTCATTGATGAATCTCCGATATTTTCAACAAATGTTTGCCAATTTCAACAAATCATACAATGAATGATGAATACAAGGATGATTTTTAATATTAGTGATGATTTTAATATTTATAGAGACGATTTTACTTAATTAATTTTTAACTTCGAATAATTATATACATGGTGGGTGTGATTGTCAATCAAGGGCGTATCTAGATTTTGTAATGGGGGAAGCTCGAGTCATCTGGGGGGGCTCAATGCCTCTACAGATGCTTTTAACGAAATCGTGATTGATCGATGATAATTAGTAATTATATATTTATCTTTAACCAAAATACTAATTACATATTGAAAATTTGAAAAAGTCTTTTAACCTTCATATAATATTATTTTTTACTTCTGATGATTGCAATACATAATTGTAAGTACATTTCACCAATCCTCCATCAAATGATTCTTGCTCACATGAAATTAAATCCCTTGTCCTATTGATTAATGTGCAGACAGAATGTTTCGACGATTAGTGTAGAATTTGTTGTTAATTGTGTCCAAGTGAATTATCTAGTTTGTCCATGCATTACTGTGTTTGTGTTGTTAACATTTCATCATGATTAACTGGTGCAACCGGACCCACTTCTGACGAATTTTGCATACGTTCTACTTGTGCCTGTTGTATTTGTATCCGATTAATCCGGTTATGATACCTGCGTTGGTAAAAGAAATAACTGCAACCTAATCCCGCAAAAAGAGCTAGAAGAACCATAAAACCGATTGCCAAAGGGTGCTTGTAAAATGATGGTGTTGAACTGGATTCTATAGAAATATGAAATACAGTGATATAGATAACTGATACTGATAAGAAGATAATTAAACAAAATGAAGGGAAAACAATAATGGTACAAAAATGTATTTCTATAAACCTTTAGAGTTCCGTAACGTGGATGTTTCCGTTGGCAGATTTTGAGCCAATGCAGTAGCTAATAATGTAATGCCCGATAATATTCCACAATAAATCCAATTAAAGAAATAACCCACATTCCTCATCATAATTATTAAGAAAACTTTTAGTTAAAAGATTCTCCAGTTGATGGTAACATGATTTGTTTTCTACATTTTATTGACCCTTATAGCAACTTTGTGGATTTCTATGGAACAATAAATACCTAAACCACATGGGCTAAAAGTACAATATAAAAATGATGCATGATATTAAATTTATTATTTCGTTTAGCTTTATCAAATTACGGACAGTTTACAAAATGAACACTTACAATTCACTACTGAAAAACTGAAAAGTGTCTCTCTATGGGGATCTAGCTATCTCCAATTTATTTCGTTTGCTCGAAGAATTTTTATTTTTATTCTCCCGAATACAGAATACATTTTCCTCTACAGTTCCGACGATATTCTTGACGATCAATGAAATATAGGGCACAGTTCCTAAGTATTGTTCTTATGTCTACTCTCTCGTCTCTATTGCGAATATTAGCCTCTATTTATATATGTTGGAATATTGTAAGAAAGGAATTTTCACTCCTTAATAATCAAAGACACAATGTAGAGAATTAATTAATTGCAAATTCTCATTATGCCGTTTGTTGTGGAGGAGGGTATTGTTGTGGTTGTGAGTATTGTTGTTGCATCCCCATATTGCTGTAGTACGGTTGAGGTGCCATTTGCGGATTTGGTCCAATAACTCTTCCAGGAACACCTTGTCCATTCATCCCCCGATTTCTCTGAGCGCATACAATGCAGCCCCAAATGCACAACGGGAGACAACATAGAGAGCAGAGGCAGAGGAAGACCATTAGGATAATAAAGAGAGTACCACCCACAACCCAAGCTCCTGCTGTTTCTATCCCCTTCCGATCGTCATCATATGGACCTCGTTCTTTTGCCATACCTGAGAGTGTATAAAGGACATCAGCCTATTAATTATTGTCCACATTCCCGGAAATGTTCTCAATTTGTGCGTATTATTTGCTAACGTAGAATAAATAAAAATTGAGAAGAAAGTAGCTACTAGCTGCCTATCAACCATTACACCTACCTGAAGAGTTGCGGCTAGTAGATGTTTCTAGTTCCATAGATTGGGAAAATCCAGGGGCCAATGAAATGATCAGTAATATTCCAGGCAACCAATACATCAAATAACCCACACTCCTCATTTTGGAACAAGAATAAAAGTATTGAAATAAAGAGTTAAAAGATTCTTCAACTGATCAGTTCCCTAGCTCAAATACAAGTACAGCTAATGCTGTATAAAGTTTTCGCAGACTATAATAAAATTATGCAGGAAGTAATGACCGAATTCATATGGATATTGGATACTGTACATAAAACCGCTTGGGCTAAAAGTACAAATTATAATAAAAATAAACTAATGCAATAATTATTTTAGCGTTATTTATTTGTTAGCCTTATCAAATTACTGACAATGTAAAAAATTAACTCCATTCACATTAGAAGACTTAGAGTGTCTCTCTATGGGGATTTGTCTCCAATTATTTCGTTTGCTTGAAGAATTTTTATTTTTATTCTCCAAAATACATTTCCTTCTACAATAATTCTCAGGATAATCTTGAAAATCAGTAAAATATAGGTCACAGTCTCTAATGCATTGTTCTATCTGTCAAGTGTCAACTGTCTAGTCTCTATTATGAATAAAATTGTAGCCTGTATTTATAAAGGTTGGATTATTGTAACAAAGGAATTTGCACTCCTTGATAATCAAAGACACAAAATGGTGTAGAGAATTAATTAATTGCAAATTCTCATTATGCCGTTTCTTGTGGAGGGGCTTGCTGTGGTTGTGAGTATTGTTGTTGCATCCCCATATTGCTGTAATACGGTTGAGGTACCCCTTGAGGATATGGTCCCATCACTGTTCCAGGAGCACCTTGTCCATCCATCACCCGATTTTTCCGAGAGCATATAACGCAGCCCACAATGCACAACGGGATACCGCAACAGCAGCAGAGGCAGCTGACTGCGGAAATTACGTAAATTATAACAACACCACCCACAACGGCAGCACCTCCTCCGTGTGCGCCTCCTCCAGGTCTTCCATGCAGATCACGTTCTTTGGCCGTACCTGAAAATGTAAAGGACATCTGCTTATAAATTATTGTCAACATTCCCGGATATATTCTCAATTTTTGAATATTATTCGCTAAAGTAGAATAAATCAAAATGGAGACTTTAGAAGTAGCTAGATCTATAAACTGTATCAACCATTACACCTTACGCCTACCTGAAGAGTTGCGGCTAGTAGATGTTTCTAGTTCCGAAGATTTAGAAAATTCAGGCCCCAATGTAATGATCAGTAATATTCCAGGCATCCAATACATCAAATAACCCAAAATCCTCATTTTGGGACAACAATAAAAATATTGAAACAGCTTTGAGTTAAAAGATTCTTCAACTGGTCAGTTCCCTAGCTCAAATACAAGTACTGCCTGCTGCTGTAATGTTTTCGTAGACTATAATGAAAGAATGCAGGAAGTATGATTTTTTAAATTCGTATAAATCCTTCGTAGAATGCATTTAATAAACTTTTACTCGAAATCGTTCATGGTAACAGGCATTTCCCCCATTCTGAGATTGACAGATCTCGTTCACAATTTGGAGACAACCAAAGGGACTGTGACCATGAACTATATAGCATAACTAAACTACATTTCGTCTCTGTCGTGTATTTTAATTAATAAGAATAACTGTACATAAAACCGCTTCCGGACTAAAAGTACAAAGTCAAGTACAAATCAACTAATGCTAAGTATTTATTTTCTCTCTATGAAGATTTCTCTCCGAATTATTTCGTTTGCTGGAAAATTTTTTATTTTTATTCTCCAGAATACATTTTCTTTTACAATTCCGAGGATATTCTTGAAGATCAATGAAATATAGAGCACATTTTCGAATGCATTGTTGTTCTATCTGTCTGCTCTCCATAGTCTGTATTACGAATAATTTTAGCCTCTATTTAAATGTTGGAATATTTTAACAAAGGAATTTGCACTTCTTGATAATCAGCGACACGATGTAGAGAATAATTAATTGTAAATTCTCATTATGCCATTTGTTGTGGAGGGTATTGTTGTGAGTATTGTTGTTGCATCCCCATGTTGCTGTAGTACGGTTGAGGTACCCCTTGAGGATATGGTCCCATCGCTCTTCCAGGAACACCTTGTCCAGCCATCCTCCGATTTCTCTGAGAGCATGCTATGCAACCCCAAATGCACAACGGGAGACCACAACAGCAGCAGATGATGCCGAGAATAATGAATATAATAAAGAGAGCACCACCCACAACCCAAGGAGATCCACGTGTTGATACACCTTGCGTATGCTGAATCTTATTAGACTGATTGTGAATCGTCTGAATATGCACATTTCGTTCTTTTGCCGTACCTGACAATGTAAAGGTTATCAGCTTACAAATTATTGTCAACATTCCCGGAAATAATATTATTATTGTCAATTTGAGATTTTAAATATTTGCTAAAGTAGTAAAAGTAGAATAAAGAAAAATAGCCTGCGAAGAAATTAGAAGTACCTACATATTAAATATATAATACACCTACCTGAAGAGTCGCGGCTAGTAGATGTTTCTAGTTCCGCAGATTTGGAAAATCCAGGGGCCAATGTAATGATCAGTAATATTCCAGGCATCCAATACATCAAATAACCCAAACTCCTCATTTTGGGACAACAATAAAAGTATTGAAACAGCTTTGAGTTATATTGATCAGTTCCTTAGCTCAAATACAAGTACTGCCTACATGCTGTAAAGTTTTCGTAGACTATAATGAAAGAATGCAGGAAGTATGATTTTTTAAATTCGTATAAATCCTTCGAAGAATGGATTTAATAAACTTTTACTTAAAATCGTTCA
>JABASD010004755.1:0-14411 GCA_019776165.1 Pogonognathellus flavescens | reverse complement strand
CACATCACCCAAAATTACTGCGATTTTGTCTCAGAACACCCCAAAATGTCCCAAATGTGTCGCTTTTCATACGTATAATAGAAAATGGGTTTAAATTATAAAAATATATTTCAAATAAAATATAAAAATATATTTCAAAATGTTTTCTTCGATAAATATTCAAGCCGTTTGTCACAAGGGGTTTATTTTCTTCTGTATATGTAGATATTCGCAATCCTCCCCCATTCATATAATGCATCTTTGCTTCTACATGTAGGGTAATCATCAGCTGTATCCTGATAAGAACAAAAAGCCTCCCAATGTGCATACTTATACATAAATACACTCAAGGAACGACGACACTTTATCCTACAATGCAATGTATGCAGTGGAACCTGATACTAGCAACAGCACTACATGGTACAATAATAATACTTGTATTCATAGATAGCAATAGTCAGTAAATATCCATATTATGTTAACATAGAGAAGATTCAGAGCTAGTATAGCTCAGTTTCGAATATTACAAGATACGAACTTGTGGTAAAACCCATATCATTCATTCATATCCACATCACCCTTGCTTGACAGAGGAGTTGAGCTTGGGTTTAGGTATCCCAGGCAAAATATCCCGGCTAAAGCTACGAGATCTGTCATTCTAACTATATACAAGGGAATACACGCAATGTAAAAGCGTACGTAGTGCGGATATAACTTGAATGGATGAAATTTTATTCTATTCGACACCCGAAAAGGAGGAAATAGGGACGGAAGACTCATTGAGCGGGTAACCCAGCAACGGCAAACCCATATGCCTCATCTTCCCATTCCCATTAGAAATATCAATCATTATTCCTGCCCAGCAGTCGGCCCAACTCTCTCATTTCCCAGCTCTCATGTCACAAAGCATTGAATTCCTTCTCATTCTGCCTAACGCTTACAAATAACACGTTACAAACTGTACAGAATGCACTAGTACATTGGCCCAAAGCAGATTATTGTAATTTTATTAGGTGCTTATGATTTTATGTCAAACGATGAAATATCAAGCGTTGCAAGTTGCAATCATCTCTATCATACTTGTACCCAAATGTAATAATCAAGCCCACTTAAAAAGAACTAGTTAGCAGTTATTCTACGTTGACTATAATTCTTGCTTGTCTTCCCTACCCTGCTACATGTGTGATACCATTACCATTACTGTATTAACTTTTAGTGGAATGGAGTGCCTCTCACTTATTAGTGATGGATGCTCAAATGAAATGAGCCCAAGTGCTAACTACTATGGGAAGGAAATTTGTAGATACAGAATCGCATTGGTGAGGTGAACATAATACTTTGTGTATACATTGTCTCTATATATGTCGATCTCTGTACGAACTTATAAATTGAAGGTAGGAGTATGAATTTGTACAAGTAAAAGGAAATGGCTTTGGGCAACTGTGAAATCGTAAAGGAGAGTTGGGGTTTGGATCTACTGGTTGGAGCATTCAATAAGCGATATAAAACACGAGGAAGGCTATGAATACTATATTATAGGCCAAAAGCGAAGCCAAATTTGATGAACAGCAATAGGAAGGAACCAAACTGAATTCATCCATTTATTACGCTAACATTCATCATCCCGACAGATCTTGATTTGAATCGAAAACAGAGTTGCTTCGTACTACTTACTACTTAGGATATACTCCGTTGCGAAAGTTAGCTTTGCTTCTCCATTTGGTTTCGTTGGTTTGACCTGGTGTGTGCCCATGTGCTCTACTCACTTTCTCTCTCTCTCTCTCTCTCTGAATACCTTTTTGGAATTTTGTATGCGATTGGCTTCGACCTATCTATGAAATAACCTTTCTAACCTTTCTCTTATATAATATACAGCAAATGATGAAGGATTGCGCCTTAAAATACCTATCTACCATTTCTTCTCAACGCCAATCCAAAGCATTTCGCATCTCTTATTCCGATATACACTACTGCATATCATTTTGCTTTTGCTGTACTGTATTGAATATTTTATAAAGGGCAGAAAGCAGTAAATACACGGACAAACAGTGTCTAGATACTGGGTCAGTGCTTCAGATTAGACTAGACTGTTTACAAGGTTTGCAAATGCCAGCGTTTTCTGTGCTACTCTGCGATTCGATTCATTTCTAGGTATAATGCTGTAAAAAGTAAGCCACTAACTGACAGAAGTTGATCTCCTTATAGGATTCCATCTACATTCACATAAATCAATCTTCGCTCCAACGTAGCATTACATAATGCATTTGAGATAAAGTAGGCAAGTCATCTTTAAATCACATCTTATAAAATAAAGCATCCCGATATAATTTAGTATTGAATGTGACATGAATGAGGAAACTCAATATGGGAGTATTCGGGGCATTTATATGTATAATTTAATATGGTCGACTTAACTAGAATTTCTGTCATGATTCATGATAAACAAGATAGTCATACTTCAACTTCATGTTACTTTTGCCACATGGCTATGAAATTGAATTGCTGCTAGGATGGTTCTATCAAGTGTTTGAGTAGTAAGTGGGTTGCTGTAATAACACATATCGTTTTACTGGACAAGAATCATCTCGTGAAAGTGTACAGGAGCTCTTCCTCTTATCAAAACAATTTGTTGGCAGTGGCAGTACTCAGAACAGAGTAAACAGAAACCGTGTGTGGTAAAAACTGTTGACTAAGGCAGAAACAGAGCGTAGGAAGCCTAACAAGACACAATTTCGGGGCAGGAGCCACACGGAAAAAACAATAATAATGGGCCACGAAGAAGAAACAGAGCTTTCTCTGTAATGTGAACCAAATCTAGGCTTAGGAAGTAATGGTAACGTAACAGTCAACCGAAATGTATACCAAGGCAAAATTGAAGCAGAGCTGACTCAGCAATTCACAAGTTTTCGTTTTTTTTCAGAAGAACACTTTTTTTCATTGGTTCGTGACCATTATGGTTGGAACTGGAAATGTACATAAAGGGACTGGTAGTGGAACTTTAAAGGAGAGCAGACCGCAGGATATGAATTAGGATGAAATTATTGAGTGGAGGCTGCAATCAAAAAGTCATTTGATACAAGAATCGCATGCGACTTATGTCTCGGCTATGAACTTCAAGGCGCCTATAAATAACGTTACCGTGAATCACATCACATACAATGCTACAAGATACTGAATTGTGTATTTACTCTTATGAAATACAGATAACTTCAACATGTCGTTAGTAAGGAAAGGAACCCCTGAACTACTTTAGTCATCTCAAACGAATGAAATGAGCTGACTGTGTTACTTAAAACTAGGAAAGGTCTAAGATTCCAGAGCTGTTATTGTTGAATCGCCTTTTTTCCTCACGTGTGAGTAGTTTGTAGGTACGTGTTGGTCAGGCGAGAGCAATCTCTAATCTATTATTACAAGGATGAAATACTTATGCAGCCACAGCTTTCAGAATTGAGAAGGTGCCAACAGGCACTGAAAAAACTCATCAACATTGAAGCCACATTATTCAACACTATCACTCCGTCAGTTCAGTCAAGTGGACTCTTTATACAGATAAAGGTTAAGTCAGTGGAATTGAATTGAATACAATCGAATCTGACGAAGAAGACAGGAATTGAAGCTTGCAATCAGAATCAACCGCGAGGCAACTCCACGAGAAAGATCTCAGGCTAAACATGTGTAAAGAATAGCTTCCAGGGCCAAGGGAAAGAAGGAGGTTCTGCTGGATTAATGCTACAGCCGCTCTAAGGGTATCAAATTGCGATGAATATCTTTTTACTGTCTTCACATTGCTTACATTACCACCACCATTACCATTTACATTCAAAATTAAACTACAATACCACTCATCAATAATTCTACATGATGAATCGTCAACTTTTCATTGTCAATACAAACACTTTGAATTCAATGAATTCTATTCGGTCACAAGTATTTTTATTTTCCTGTCCCTCTTGCGAGTAGTCATTAACGTGCATGTATGTTGCTTCTTCTTCATGTTAAAAATCATTCTTACTAAGATAATATTAATCAATCAATTGGACTAGTAATAAATTGTTCATGAAAGTGTGTGTAGTGCAAAAATTGACATAACCTCTCTTAGTAGGTAGTATTTTCTTAATTAATTGTTACTACTGCGCGCCTAAACCCATGAGAAACATGAAAAAGCTGAAGGGTCAGAAACTATAATAACTTCTACCTTTTCACCCAAGCTTAAGTGGATTAAACATTTTTGTTCATAAGTGTAATTCTAAGTTAAGGGTAGTAGATCATAGTTAATACAAAATCTAATAAATGCAATTTACATTGTTCGCTTCCGTTACTCTGTTCATGCTTTTTCCTCAGAGTTGCTAGTTTTTGCTTTACGACTGAGGATGACTCCTCCAGGACAGATTTAAAGTTTCCCAAGACTAACCCAAAATAGTGTCTTGTCTTGTCATCATAGCTCACGTTTACTACATAAACCGAGGAAAAATGCACGACTATTTGCTACAGACAGTAGTTCTGAAACAAGAAAATTTTCTTCGTCAGCTTCCTGAAACTACTCCTATCTTGTGAGAAATAGGAGCGGAGGAGAGAGTTGGATGGTGGTAGCTTGCCCAGTACATCAAATCACATACCATTATATATAAACTTTTAGACATGCACTACTAGGTACTTTCCAGTAGTGCCGAAGAGCAGATACTACGAACGATACGATGTATTTTATTTACTACTACTGAGTACCACCGCCACTTCACTTTTGCTGGTGTTCAAAGAGAGAAAGAGAAAAAACTTTTCACACACCACGCATAGTGCTATTGTGCAACCTAAGTCAACTACTCCTACTACTACAGATATTTAGTGCCGTAGTAAATAGTAGTAATACTATAGGAGGATTATATAGACAGTTGTAATAGTAGTAAACTTAAAACATTTCTCTACATGTATGTTACATAACATTCGGTTACTCTTACTGTCTTACTATTCCTCGTATGTATTTATATATTCTATAAGTACATATATAGTAGTACAAACTATTCGTACTTTACTTTTCCGAGTAACTGGTAAAGTAGTATAAGTTGTTGGAGTATAAGTACAGTAGTCGGGAACGAAACTTGTCTTGGTTCACTAACTCTGCGTAAAAGACTCATTTTTTCGAATCTGAAGCTATTTCCACTCTCTCTACTGCACATATTGCTCCCAGCGATAAATTATAATGTAGTTGAAGGAAGCGACCGAAAATTCACCACACCGTATGTCTTTAGCACTAACTTCCCAAACTTACATCTTTATAGTTTGGTTAGAAGAAGTCTTCTGTCGACTGACATGGCGTAACCACAAATAAAAAAACTGTAAAAATTCCATTGACCAGCTTCAGTCGGCTATCGTATTGTATTTTGTATATAAAGTATCTTCCCTTCACTTCTACAGATTTAAAAAAGCCGTCCCTTCCCGTGTAACGTTATTTTACAGAAGAAGAGGACATCAGAGGAATTATGGAACGCTGTTGATTATGAATATTCTATGGAAAATGTAAAAGTCATGCTTATTGTTACAGGAAGATTGCATTTGCGTTTGTTTAGCCTATAAGGTGTACATAAAATCATATTATTAATAATAAGGAAAGGTGTTCTATTCAAAGAGCTCGAATGGATTTTATTAATTTGGACAAGGATATGGATGCTGCTGGAGTGGATACGACAGTACTGGAGAGAGGAAGGGGTGAATCCCATTGTTGTCTCACGGTAACATTACCCGTTTGTGAAATGTAATGTGACGGTTGAAAGGGCCCAAGGCCATACGCAGTTCTATTCCCACCGTTCGTTCATGTTGACCCCAGGCAGCAGGTGGCTTGGCTTCGTATGGCCATCACATCAGTACACAAAGTATATATCCTTTATCCCATCCTACTTTCGTTTCACTAACACTTTATACACCATTTACATATAAGGTATTACAGATAAGCGTAATATTACTTCACTGATGGCTACTATTCTTTGTAGTATATGACCTTTTTCCTGTAACAGCCTAAAGTTTACATAAAGGTAAGTCTCTATAGCCAATGAAGGACTACATTCGATATCTATCGACTATAAGTTAGCTTACCTATCTCATATCTCTACTATGCTTATCCATTACCATTAGAGAAAGACTCGTCTTTCTTCTGCTGAGTATACAATAGGGCATGTACCTGTAGGAAAACAGCGTGCTCTCCATGCTTCTATATAACCATACTCCATGTCAGTCAATATTATAAAAAATCTGTGGAAGTACACCAGTTACGAGACTCTTAACTCTGAACAATCAATTCAATTCCTCTAAAAGTCCACATTCAACATCAACAACAATTCTGTAAATCATCTCGCCCTTTCTTTCCTTAGCCACATAGCTTTTTGCTACCTTTTCCTTACTATGGGGCTCACCGATTAAATTCTCGTTAAATCGGCACAATCCCGTCACACTTGCTTGCGTGACAACATTAGCTTTGTCCGCAAAAGTGACACATTAACCAACCTGAGAACATAATAAAGAAAAACAACTTTCGCAATTACTTACAATAAAGACGCTGCCAAGCCAAGTATTGTGGGATAATTTGTTGCACGGTGTAATTATAAAAGGGGATAAAATAAATTCTCATAATAATGCGTCGAAAGAAATTCGAAATAACTTCTTGGTTCGTTCAATAGGAGTCTTTAGCATTTCGGAAGGTAAAAAGTTTTAGGATTTTGAAGAGGCTATCTTGTCTGCATTTAGGAGCTGTCAAAAGGCTCATTTCTCTTGTCTGCCAGTTGGGTTTGCCTTCTTCTTATGTGTACCTAACAATAAGTCGAGTCATTTTGCAAGCACATCATTTTATTTTATTTCTCGTGGACTTGACTTGACCAGAGCATAAAAACTGGAGTCGAGTTTAGGTCTGGTCCGAACAATATGTCTTCCTTCCTCTCACCACCGTCCATCCATCCATCAGATTCCCAGTTTTTATTCCATCACTTCACATAGCCATGTAAAAATCCACCACGCTCAATACATACAAAACAAACTAACGAATTTTAATGTATGCAACAGAGTGGAATAGAATGAAATAGAAGACGAGTTAGCCATTAGACTGGACTTCAGGTAGCCTACTCGTCGTCGTCGTCGTACGTGCACGGTTCCACGTAGAATTGTGTAACTTATAAGTAGTACAGACACAGGCTAAAAAGCAAGTATCTCTTTTACATATTCCACTCAGGCAGTATAAACAAAAAACAACAACTGCTGCATCGTACATGTGCCTGCCTCCATGAAGAAACTGGCAGAGAGACCTACACGTAAATTACACGTATTCTGAAGAGCAGAGGACTGAACCCACTTCGTATACTGCGGCATAACAATAATAGATCTGATTTGTTCATACTTTGTATTTACTAAGATACTGAAAACCAGGTACCTATGCTAACAGCTCCATAATATGATAAAGACCATCAGGACCAGTCCCACAAGCCAAGCCAAGACAGAACATCGTAACAGAAACAATATGAATAGACGTTTCAGTTAAGTAATGATGATGATGAACCTTTGTGTAAAAAAACCTGGAGATGCCTATAGAGAGAATAGAGATACCACGATACCAGTGCTATTCCCTTACCAGAAAATACATTAGCTTCAACTTCCAATTCCAGCCCACTGACTAATAATTTCTTGCTTTTTATTTTCGAGACAGTACGTGAGCCGTGATTTGCATTACATTATTATATAATGCATGCACACACACTAAACCATTCATTCTATACGCTGCACTGCACTCGCAATGTCTTATTACAGCAACAAAACGGACGCAATAATACTGAAAGTGAAATATACATTATACTTATGATCGTACGTACCTCACCTTAGCTAAAGTCTCATTAGTTGTTTGCATGCCAACTTATTGTTAAACTGCCTTCAACTTCAACTTACTCCACTCGCTATTCATAATGGCTAAAGAAAATACCGGTGTACAATACAGCCTACATAAGTAAGTAACATGATCTTCAAGAACTACTCACACACTCATTTGACTAAACACAATAACAATATTACCAAGTCCATTCTAGGCTGTATATGAGTTGCATTATTATTATTATGGCACTGATAAGCGTATATAGTACGTTAAAAGTATAGTAGAATTACACTAGGATGGTTGTAAGTCGAATAATAGTAATATTATGCATGCAAAGACAACTTATTGTTAGGTAAGTGAATTCGTTAGCTGAAGACAAGAGTAACGTGATTTGGAATTTGACATTTTACTATCGCTCTCTTCGAGGTGTATAGAATTCAGTCAGCCAAGTGAAGTGAGTCTAGTCAATTCACACTGAAAGTGAAACCCACTCAGACTCACCACGAAAACCACACGGATTCGATGAACCAACTGAAAATCCAAAATCCAACGTTAACATAAGCAAAACCAACTTCATGTCGTCGTTGGGCCACGCAATTCAAGATCTTCTGTCTGACTGAGTCGTTTGAGCCTTGTTGGCACTTGTACTTGTCTTGTAGCAGTCGACTTATGTTTGTACAGAGTGTACTTTACGCACTGCTATAATGGAAAAACGATCTTCAGCATGCAATCAGTAGTGTTGATAGCTTGGTTGGGGATTTGTATGTATATGGCAGTAGTTTTTAGTAGTTGAGGAACAGAATAATGCATACTGTACTACAGAGTACAATATTATATCTAGTAATAAAAAGAGAGATAATACATGTAGTATATTTTGTACATCTACTAAATATACATATACCAGTAGAGATAGTACGGTGAGTGAGTGAGTGAGGGAATGATTGTCTGATTTTCTAAGGCAAACCTTACGTTCCCTCTTGACGTTCAATTCATCTTGACTTGAACTTTAATGCAAAACAGGGGAAGATTGAAAGAGCTGAAGCTCAGCTGAAGTGCCAGTACAAGCTAATGATACTCATCCAGACATTCATCACATTGTAAAGTGAAGTAGGTACATGCATGATATTATTATAAAACCACGATGTCTTGTCTACCAAGTCTATGCTGAATATATTACAATATGGTCGATGCACCATGTAGTATTACTAAACTAAGTCTTTGTAGTAATAATGAAAGTGAAAAGTTGTAGCTGCATGGACGAGTACCTCTTTCGTTTCTATATGTCTCTTCTCATTTCTCTACTTTATGGTTAAACAGAAAGAAAAAGTTGGAAATGTTAACTGCCTAATCACAGGTAGCTGTCTATACCTTGCAGTTTTACTGTACTACATGTTATGTAAAGGCAAAGGTGAAGTACAAGCTGCAACAGAACATGTTTTACAATAAGTCAATTATTTTTGCCAACTTAAGTAAACAGAGTTACGAATAAGTTAAGCAAAATGTGTAAAAAAAGTTTGCTACTACTGCTGAGTTTTCGGTTATAGCTGCAATGGTTACTTTAACAGCCAACGTCTTTGGATGACAGACAAACATCCTTTGAGTGTGTACCATGTACACACACACTATATGTGTACACAACTGTTTAGTTCTGTGAACATGCCTTATACTATATACTCCTGAAGATGTGGCTTATAATGTACAGCGACTAGTTGAAAACATCAATTCTGGATAGGATGATGAGGCTATGTTGGTGGGAGCCAAAGTGCGTTAAGTCCTGGGAACTTTTGAGATGATACAAGGATGCGATGATGACGATGTGATGTGAGATTTCCTTTTTGATTGCCATTCATCCTACTTCACACTAATACTAATCAAATGAAGAAATAGACGTTGAATGTGAAAATTTTGGTGTGCATCCACCTGTCGTCGAAACAAAATCCGATTGATGCGAGAATAAGCGACGACGAAAACGACCATCTCGGCTTCTACTTTGTATAATGTGAAGTTTAGTTATTCAATATACATCCCTTTCGTGCCTATGTTGTGTATAGGGTGTCTTCTGTTTATATAGTAATGTTCTATTCCCATGGATCTTTATTCCTTACTTTTTTAGCTTACTACGTCGCTTGCGCTTCGTTTCACTTAAGGAAAGTTATCCGTATCCCAGACACGGACAGAAAGTCTTCAGCTTCTATCTGTTTACTTCTATCGTAATTTTCGTCCTGAATGCTGCCATCCGTGCAAACTATTGACGAAGAGATAGCTACCCTGGAATTTTGGAAACAATACGATGCTACCTGAGCAGAACACAATTCACTTTACATTTAGTTGTTCTCGTCTCTATCCTTTCTTTTATGCAGCAAAATATCTCAACCGTTCTACCTACTATGTATCCATCTTTGTGTACATCGCGTCTTAAATAATAACAATAATATGGTATAGGTATTATGGTATAGTTCATCCTCTATTCTGTATCCTTTTAGGTATATATATTTAGAAATGTATTACTATCTACTGGAATGCACTACATTTTAACTACAAAGATACGCATGTTATTCAGTATCAGTTATACAAAAATACGGACTCAACATATAATATGACTTAAGTGAGTGACATCTGTTCTGCGTTGTATTGTAATTTTATTACAGAAGCAAGAAGTAACACACAGCTAGCAAAAGCAACCTTGTTTCCTAATGTTCATTGTTATTCGTAAATTTAGACAGTCAGTAAACATCAGTCACTCTATTTCATTGACTTGCTCACTACACTTACTTTACTGGTCTGAAACCAGATAAAACAAAATGAGTCAGCATGTAACTATATAGATGTCTGTGCATTTTTTACTAAAAAAAGAGTCATTCAAACTCAAACTGACTGAACAATCTGCCATTCAATGTGAGCGGAGTTACTTTTCTCAATTTTGCTTCTTTTCACCGCAATTCTGTAAAGTTCTCTATCAATCTGGGACTCCGAGAGAACCCCGTGTATACACAATGTCGTCAACATCAGTGTTTAAATAGTTCAGGTAGGTTGATTTTTTTAATCCACGTATATAATAATAATATGGGAATATAACACACAAGTAACGTAAAGTACCTTTTAGGTGTGTTTTACGTGTACAAAGTGTGTGGCTTGACTGGCTTCACGGCTATTGCTTGAGTAAAGGTGGTTAGGTAAGATCCACAAAAAGGTATGATGTAACTCACCATAAAAATTTGGTTTCTTTTATTTCGTTTAAATGTATAGCTGGCAGGGATGGATAAGATTATACGTTTTCACATATTTTCCTACTAATACTAATACTTATGACATGACAGATAAAGGCATTTTAAAATCAAATCTTTGTAGTGCTTTACTTAGTTGGTTCACAACCTTAACTTATCTACGCACATAGTTGTCGCTATTACGAGATCTGTAGTTGTTCTTGTCGGTTTTTTGATGGTGGATCAATTTGTACAATGATAATCTTCTGCAGTGATGTTCACTAGGGCGGGAGCGGTAGTCTTTACACATTTAGTGCATTACTTTCAGATTTTCTCTTGAGTGGTTTTGGATTGTACTGTATTGGATTAGGTACGACGTGGACTTGGGCACTACATGGCTTAGCTTTGGTAATAGACAGTGTTCAGAAAGAAAATTGCTTCCAACGAAAGAATTATGAACACAATGAAAAATAATTCTTTCATAAATCTGAAGGATAAAATGAAATAGAATTTTTGAAAACATCTTTATCCTTAAACTTGGAAAGGAAAGATTTAGATAAAAGGTTTTTCATGGACGTTCTTTTATTATTGTGGACTTTTTGTTCATTTCGTCCCATTTAGTATTTAGGCAGTATGTCAATCTTATTTAAGAAAAACATACAGGTATAATGGAATTTTGCACGTTTTTGCAAGTGGACCTATGATGATGAAATGATTATATATACAAAGCTATAACGACTAGTGTGTGCATTTGTGTTGATTTTTTTGAATTTTTGAATCCATAAAAATTCAATTGTGTACACTGTAGAGTCAATTTAATGCTAGAATATTCGGCCTTGGTCAAATACTAATAAATGCCTTATTCAGTTTAAGTACCTGTACGGTTTTTTTCCTTGTATGCAAATTGTGGTTTTAATAAATTGAATACATTAGTGGATAATAGGCCTTTCATGTAACCATCTAACCAATAGAAATACTAAAATGGATTAGTACTTATGATGTTATACCTACAATTGCACTTTGCAGCAAAGTCGTTTGACATAAAGAGACGGAGAGGAACACTAAATGGATAAAGGTGAGATGTGCCTTTCATTCACAGTAAATCTCTACTCGCCTTTGACACATGTGACGGTTATTCTATTGCGACTGAATTCTATGTGTGTATGACAATACATTTTTATCAAAGACGAGAAAAGTTGTATGGAGACTAGTGCTGAATACATTAGCTGAACTATTACAGATACTTTTGTGATAATAACCTAGAGCCTTTCATTCCTTTTCTCTGTAAATTGAATACTATCATTATATGGGCAAATAGATGTTAACTAAATTCAATGGTTCATGAGCTTTTAAACTCAATGTGTTGGTCGATCTTAGGACGGTTTTGTGCCTGTTTAATACCAGAGATTTTAGGTTTCAATAGTTTCAAAGATGAAACACTGCGAAAGACTACATTTGATTGTTAGTAGATACTATAAGTACGTTTTTGGAATTATAATTTTAAATACAATATTGTTTATAGCATGCTGTAATACCTTTTTTTCGTTTACAAACGAAACTACACGGGTAGGTTTTATTCAGTCTGATCGACTTGCTTATACTTCTACTGTAACTAATCTCAATAACTCCTCTAGTATTACATACAATGTGACAGAAGCCTGGAGGAGTAACCAAGACGGTGAGAACTTCAATTAACTTCTAATTTTGGGGAATAATTGAGCATTTCAAATGAGACAATGCAATTCAATTGCCATTCTTACATTATTTCACTTACATTTAGACGTACACAGTGGATGAAAAAATAAATTGCATAGTTTTATATGTACATGTATATGACATGCAAACTTGTTAATCAGTTTTGTCTCATGTAAAATTAGGTTCTCCAGAATTCGAAGAGAAAAATACAAAATGTCACATACCAAAGTTGGTCCCATTTGATGAATCCGTTTTGCCATACTGGCAGAACTCAGAATCAATTGATTGCACCGACGAATTTCCTTTACTTTTTACCAAAGATTTTGATTCTAACTTACATTTCGTGAACGACTCTAAAAGATATGGATATTTCAATTGCAGTTACAAATATCTCATTAGAAAAAACGATAGCGATAACTCCGTTGTGTAAGAATTACGCTTGTGTATGCCAAATATAGTCAGTATAGTTTTATGCTTTGTACTTATTAGTAATCCTTACTCTTTCTTATGTAACCTTTTCTTGTTGCGGCCACACCACAACCGTTTCCCAGTATGTTATATGATTTTTGTACTAGTTAATTGATTGTGTATTGCACGTACCTAAATTCATTAGAGTCTCTTCTGGTGTGTATGCATGTTTTTTTATTTCCATTATAGATTGTCCGAAGAAACATATCGAATAAACGAAACTTCAACAAAAATTCAGCCAAACCATGAATTTATTTCTGTAAACTGTTATACTCGTAATACCTCAAAAGTTGTTGACATGTTTCCCTATGTCCCCTTAAGATTTAATCAATTGAAAACTAATCAAAACAACTTCAAACATTCCAATAACAAGAAAAAACAATTTTCTAACGGACCTACCAAATACAATTATGTAATCCTCGGAATGGACGCCTTGTCTCACATGAATTTTATACGATCAATGCCAAATTCTCATAAATTCATTACACAAGAATTAAATTATTTTGTCATGAACGGATACACGAAAATTGGAGGAAATACCTATCCAAATATAGTCGGGGTTCTTATGGGAAAGAATGAAACTGAAGTAAAAGACTCCTGTTTAAATAGTACTCGGGTGGGGAGCGGTTTTTATGACGATTGCCCATTTATTTGGAAAAACTTCTCACAACAAGGTTACACAACGAGTTATTATGAAGATGCACCATGGATGGGTATTTTCAATTACGGAAAGAAAGGATTTCGGAATCCTCCTACAGATTATTATGGTCGGCCTTTCACTTACATGGCAGACAATACGATTGGGAGTAAACGACTATTAAATGCTAATCTCTGTAGTGGACCACGATTGTCCTTTGACGTTCTTCAGGAATATGTGCAACAAATGGCAATAACTATGCAAAGAAATATGCAAAATTATTTTCAATTTGCTTGGACCACATCGCTCACCCACGATTACCTGAACAAAGGGATGTTGGGTGACAAAATGCTTTCAAATACTCTAAAGATGTTTTCAGACAGGAAGTACTTGAACAATACCGTGATAATTTTAACATCAGATCATGGTAACGTATTTTACCATTTATGACAAATTGTCAATGAATGTTTTCAATTTCTTCTTTATTGTTATTTTTAAGGAGCTCTTTGGGGTGGTATACGAAACACACAGCAAGGGAAAATTGAAGAGAGAATGCCGCTGCTCTACTTTATCATCCCTGAAAGGATGT
>JABASD010004754.1:0-14412 GCA_019776165.1 Pogonognathellus flavescens | reverse complement strand
CCCTTTCTTTCCCGAATGTGGGAGGGCTCAAATCCGGTGAACCGATACGTAGTTACGCCCTTGATATTCACAATTAGTACGTAATATTGCCTATCTTCATGAATAGGCATACGCAGCCTTACCATTGTTTACGATTAAAATGAAATTAATAACTATTATCATAATTAATATCAAACAGTTCAAGTTCATGCATCTAAGACCACATGTCAACGACAAAGTGTGTTTATCTGTACAATAGAAAGTTTCTTGAACTTTGCCATTGAAGCTTGAAATATTTCCTACAGTAAATTACTCAGAATCAGAATGAATAACAATTTGTGATTGTTGATAGTCGATTCGACACAATCATGAAAACGGCAAGATTATTTACATTTTATTTTATTTTCTCTGTTTTTAAATCTTCGGAAATTATAAAATGACAGTTCGTACAAATCGTTCTTTTATCTTGAAAATACTACGACAAATGAAAAAATTACTCTCAAAATGGGCTAATACTTTATGTATTACATAAAGTATTAGCCCAGCTGTTGACGATCAGATTTCAATTGATAATAGTGAAATAATAGCGTTTTTACTTTTGTCCACAGAATAGACATTTCCGGAGCAAAAGAGGGTAGTATAATTTTAGTATGGCGTTTCATTTATAGTGCGGTTTGGTTTGGCTGTGGCTGTCAGTATTGTATTGTTGACCGACTAAACTAAATGAAATTTTCCTTGTTTTTATTATTCTTGAAACTTGACAAACCAGATGGACATAATTATATTTTTAGCTCTTGCGGTAAGCGTGTTTTAGTATTTAGCGCAGAATTTTTTACCCATATTATACTTTCTTCATGAGTCCTGCTTATTATAATATTCTAACGGTTATAATTTTTAATGATACTTTTAATTTTGAATGTGAAAATATTTACAATGCAGTGAATTAAGACGAATTAATGAATATGATGATAAGGATTTTATTTGAACGGAGACTTTTTAAGAATAAGGATTTATTTATGAAAACATTTATGAAAAATGTGATATGTGATACAGTTCAAAATCCTAGTTAAGACGAAAGGACAACCCTGATAACACTTTACTGAATTTCCTTGAGAAAATTTATAGAAGGAACAGTTTCAACCAATTATTTGACTACGATCATGAAAAGAAATATATTATATTCACAGGAGCGTATCTACGTATGGGCTCACCTGGCTTGAGCCCCCTCACCAAATTCCGGAAAAAAGGGGTTGTTAGAAACAATTTGGGGGCGAAGGCCCCAATTTTTGACGTTTTTTGGGCTTTTAGTCCCCCAGACGGATCGAGCCCCTCCCCCTCCATTACAAATTTCTGGATACACCCCTGTTTATTCATCTTTTATTTGCGTTGCGGTATTGATTCTTCTCTCTCAAAATTAAATGAGACCTTAACCGAGGTCACAATATGAGATATACCATTTAGCTCTTACATCTTACACCTCTTGCGAATTTGAGAGAGACAGAGTGCTAAAGAAGACAGATGAGTTAACAATGTCTTTCTACCACACAGCTTTGACAGATAATATTCCTGAATTAACGTTCGAAGTTTACTTTTTCGAATGTTGAGAATTTTGACTGCTTTCGAAGAAATAATTTTCATTCTTGTATCATTTTTAAAATGCATTCATTTATTCAAAATTTAATATCAGATAATAAAATTATGGCGAGATTTTATTAGTCTTGAGTACCAATCACCGATTGAAAATTATTATATTGGAAATAAGCTTTTATTTTGTAGAGAATTCCATTGTGTATAGAAGATGAAGATACTTTCCAGATTTTCGGTTAAGGCATACAGCATTGCACTGATTTGCGTCCGCTTCCACACTGTCTTTCATTCTGTGGAGCTAAAAGGTATCCAGCGTTATTGTGAAGTTTCACACAATTACTGCTGCTTCGACATTTGCTCCAAACACAATACTTCTGTATCATTTAATACATTCAGTTAGAAAAATACCATGTGTGATAGTGATAATATTTTAAATTGAAATAGAGAATTGCAAACGATTATTTATTTTATCCTGCTGGAAAAAAATCATAATTTTAACATATTCTTTCTAACTCGCAAAGAATATGGAAAAAAAGTGCGATATCCTATAATAATCTTTAACTTTAAATATATTGAAATAATTTAGAATTGAAAAATAAAGACTTGCCAAAGCTTCAGACGAGTCGACAACCAAGCAGACCACCACGATCATGGCCAAGAGAAAGATTAGGCGAGTATTCATTTTCCTTTTGTTTAAATCTTCTGAGATTATAAAGCAGAATTGTTTTGTCGCTGCAAAAATGAATAAAGTTGACTCAAATAAACTGAAATGAAACTTAATTCAAATTGCAACTTTATTAAATATTAAGGAATAACAAAAAAATGTCTTACCAAAAATGTTATAATTATTAGGTGGAATTTGGAGTTTCACAATTGATTAATGCTGGGAATGATTCTTATGTTTTTATACTTTTGCAACGGAATTGTCATTTGCGGAGAAAAACTGCGTTTAGTAGTTGGGATAGACCATTTCACGTTAGTGTGTACCAAGGACGTACCGAGAGGGGGGGGCCTGGTAGCACGTGCTCCCCTGAAATAGGAAAAATGCAAAAAATGTCTAACAAATAGCAAAAAAGCACAAAAAGTTTCACGCTTCACGAGAATTTAGTGTGTTTTGGGTTATGTTTACCTAAATTTGCCGTAATTTTTCGCGCTTTGCGCGAATATGACACTTTTTGCACTGCATTTATTGTGTGCCCCTCCCAAACAGAAATCCTGGGTACGCCCTTGGTGTGTGGGTTGCTTTTTATCAACTGAATGTTTTTCCTTGTTTTCGAAAGGCATTTTTACGGAAACAAAACAACACTACATTTTTTGGGTCGGCGAAATCCTAGAAAAGCCACAGGTTCACCGTTCACCTTCACAGTTCATCCATCTCCATTTAAGCTTTATACTTGAAATATTTCCTACGCAAAATTACTCACAATAATCAGAATGAATCGCATTTGTGATTGTCGATAGTCGATTCGGAACTACAATCTTGATAACGATTAAAAATCAGCTGATTTATATTCATGATTATTCCTGTGTGGTGTGTGTGGGTCGTCACAGTCATTTTACTTGCTTCGTAGTGTTGTTAACCCTAACTACTTTTACTGCCAGAGAATATAATTATAGTATTCGCATCTTTAATTATTTATTTTCGCCAAAAATGATTTTCTACATAATGCTTTGTTTAGACTGCTGGTTAAATTTTATATGAAAATAAAATGTTTTACAGGTAATTGTCAATTGTGCTTTGACATTTGATGCACTTCAGTTAAATTATCTGCTTCATTCTAAGCCCAATTATAGATACACCTAAGAAACAATAATTACCAACATAACCTACTTAATTTATTATGGTTTATAAAATGTTAATTAATTTTGGATTTAACTTCATAAACTCAAATTTTCAAACTTTATACAACTTAGAAAAATGCAAATGTTGACGTGTTATTTCGTGTTAAAAAGTGAGCATTACGTTTTTTTATTCACCTGGACGATTTACCTGTTTCTCGCTTTATGAGCGGTACTTCTTTCAGGTAGCCACATTGTTTTATGTAGTGTGATCACTTCTGTTGGTCCAATATAGCTTGAAAGAAGATAATAATTTTCTGCTCACTGACATAGTCATTAACTACATAATAACTATTGGCATACGAAAATTAATGAATATGACGTGTATTTCGTCTTACATAAGAAACTGCATAAGAATACGCATTACTTTGCAATTTGTAATTATTTGTCATACAACAAGGAAAAAAATTAATTTTACATGAGTAATACAGGAGTGGGAGATAGAAAAAATATACATTCATTCATACTCTAATCGAATAATAATATTCATAATGACAAAATGACTTATTATTAATCAGCATAGGTGTGTGAAAAACATAAATTACCTTCAAGTATACATTCTGCTGTGTCATACTTCAACCTATAAGGAAAAATTCTGGACTCTGGAGTCTGGACTCACATATAATTAATATTAGTGTGTGTACTAAGGACAAATAAAAAGTGTTAACTACTTATATATATATGAAGCATTTTTTTGTACGGTTTTAGTTAGGTATAGAGCTATTGCATCCTAATGTCAAAACATTATAATAAAGTGCATGTTACATAATAATGCATAATGTTACATAAAGATAGTACAATCTGCGGTGTGTATATAATTACAGCTCGATTATTTTAACCTTCAATTTTTCAATCACGGCCAACTGTTCTGAAGGTCGATCATTTATTTTGACCAGTCTTCTCACAGACTCAGACGCGTTTGGTTCATGTCAAAATGAAGTCTGTCATTTTAGCTGTGGTATTTTGTGTTTCGGTTTCACTGAACATTTGTTCATGTGAAGATTTCCCCACTGTCAAAATCTCTGCTGGAGAATTAAAGGGGAGTTTCCTCAAGTCTCGAAATTTAAGACCCTATGCTGCATTTTTAGGAATTCCTTTTGCAAAGCCACCAAAGAGATTCAAAGTAACATTCCAAAATCATATCACTAAAAATAAATATTTATTCAACACAGACACAATTCAATGATTTATTTTATTGCAAACTTTTATGTAGTACTATTCAGTGTTCTTTATATAAAACGAACAATGTTGATTTGCATGTAAGTATTATTATTTCATCCTGTCACTAACTTTTGCAAAAAGAATGCAGAGTTTCCAGAGCCTTGGGTCGGAATCAAAGATGTGACCAAATTTGGCAACGAATGCATCCAGAAAGATTTGTTCTCCCCTACTCTAAAAATTTCTGGCAGCGAAGATTGTTTATATCTCAATGTCTACAGTAACAAGGTATTCCAGACAGAACAACACTAATAATTAATTAAAACACTAAAAGCAAGAGCGTATTTAGGGTTCACAAATGGGAGAGGCTATATAGGGTTTTTTGGGGGAGGACTCAAATGCAAAAAATTAGCAAATTGGCGTCATCATTCTCTAATGAATATGTCAAATAACCCATATTTCCAGAATTTTGGGGAGGGGGGCTCAAGCCCGGCAAGCCCTTATCAAAATACGCCCTTGATTAAAAGCTGGATGAGTAAAAATTGCATATATAAAATATTATGGCCTAATATAAATTATTATTCTTGTAGTTGGACGGTCGTCTGCCTGTAATGGTATTTATTCACGGTGGCGCTTTCATGGTCGGAAGTAGCAATATGATTGGGGCTAATTACCTTATAGACGAAGATGTTGTTGTTGTGACTATGAATTACAGACTTGGACCCTTAGGTATAGGAACTTTGCCCATTAAAAGCTTTCCTCATGGTTTTTTATGATTTTGTCAGAGTTTCCTTAAAATGTTCCTCATTTCGTCCATTAAATTAGTATTAATTTACAAATACACGTTAATTTAATAAATATTAATTCTAACACGTTACATTGCGGAATAAACATTTATTCGGGACAGGGTTTCTAAACACTGGTGACGGGGAAGTGGAGAGTAACCTTGGACTTAAAGATCAAACCTTGGCCTTGCAATGGGTTCAAAAGAACATCGCAGCATTTGGGGGAAACCCAGACCAAGTGACGATTTTAGGTTGCAGTGCAGGTTCCGGGAGTGTCCACTACCAGGTGTTATCCCCAATGAGTAAAGGACTTTTCAAACACGCTGTTCTACAAAGTGGAAGTGCTCTCAATCCTTGGGCTTACACAGACAATCCTAAAAAATTCGCTTTGGCCTTGGGGAATTCACTTGGCTGCAATACTGAATCTTCGAAATCGCTGCTTGAATGTCTGTCTCAAGCAACAGCTTCTGAAATCATCAGCCAGAATTTATACGTAAGTTTTTAACAAAATATCGCCCTTGTGTTTAAATTGAGTTGAAGAATAATTTTTATTTATGGTTTGATTAACGGTTTTGCATATTATTTTACAAAGGAGTGGCACATGGATCCCGTGGTTGGATTTCCTCCGTCAATAGATGCACCGGGAAACGAAAAAGTGTTTCTTCCAGAAAAACCAATAGAACTATTGAAATCTGGAAAATTCAATAAAGTTCCCATGATTTTTACACTTTGTGAAGATGAAGGACTTTTTCTACATGCTGCATGTAAGTGTAAAAATGTGTGTATTATTTTAGAACGAAAAATTATGCCTTAGTCATATTAAAAACTTGCCATAAATAAAATACAGTAATATTAAAAATTGTGATTCATTTGTGTTTAGTTGTGTTAAGAAACGAGAAGTTGACAAAGGAAATTAGCGAAGAATATTTTCGCGTTTTTCCAATTACTTTCATGTATCAGAAACAAGGATTATCCGACAGTCAGAAAAACTGGATTTCAAGTCATATCAAGAATTTCTATTTTGGGGAGAAAGACATCTCGCTAGACACTCAGAAGAATTTAACAAATTTGTACTCTGATCGTTACTTCGTTCATGGAGTGCAAAAGAGTGTGGCTTTGCATTCAAAGCATAGCAAGGTGTACAACGGCATTATTTCCTACAAAGGAGAACTGTCACTACTCGTTATTTTCGGGATTCAGGAACATTTGGGTTCGTAAACATAAGTAAATTAAGTTTGAATATCACAAGCATAATTTTTTATCGCATGTTGTAATTGTAAATGTTATTTTTTAATTGTGGGGTCTTAGGTGTAACACATGGGGACGACGTTTTCTATTACTCTTCATCGGAAATGTTTCCGAATATCAACCCAAACACCCCAGATGGACAGTTTTCGAAGTTAATGCTGAAATGGATGACCACTTTTGCTGCGACTGGGTAATTTCATGTGTCTGTTTGCGTATTTGTATGTTATAGTCACGAAAGTAAATAAATTGGTTTATTTATAATCTCGATTTTAGAAAACCGGGTTCCCTTTCTGAGGACTTAACATGGGAATCATTCGATCCATCCTCAAAACCTACTTGGCTTGATATTAATTTGACTCCTCGAATTCTTCAGGATCCATTCAAAGAACGAAATCAGTTCTGGGATAAACTTCTCGAGAAAATGAAGACATTGAAAGTTAAAGAAGAACTCTAGTAATTTTCTTGACGATTCGTGAGATAAGAGATAGGTACACCATACCATGCAGATATTTTCTAAAATATATTCTTACCAGTAGCTTTAATCTGTAATAATATCATATAAAGTTTCCTGCAATTCCTTAATGAAAAATCAGAATTTTAGAATGTCCAACATTTCTGACGGCCTTTAAATAAAAATGAAATCAATGCTCTGGTTTTGACCTCAGATAATCGCTGTGTAATTGTGGTTGCTTAATTATTACATACTTATTTTATTTCCAAACTGTAGTAAAACCATGATTATCAAGGAAAATGTCGGTATTCACAACATTCGTATAAATGTGAATTACAAACGCGTACCCAAAATAGAAATTCCTCTCTAGAGACAAAATATTCTAGAATGTGGAAAAAAATGTAAAACAAATGCAAAAATAAAAGTGAATGATCATGCTTAATTTTTTACCTCTCTCATCCCCTATTTCAGAATGTTAGTTACGCCCTTGAAGCTGGATTACAATGATTTTACTTAGACACTTCGTTGTTTATATATCAACATTTAATTTTTAGTTTTTATTACATTGTTATGTGCACTTAAAATTCACAAGTGTATTAGTATATACAAAACTTCAAAGCTAATTAATTTTTCATTTTATATGAAAGAGGAAACTTAGGAATTAGGAACAAGAAGCAGATTGTAATGGAACGCGAAGGTCGGGATTGAATCCAATTGATTTATGATGTTCAATCAATGTATTTGTTTCTTCTTCGGAGATAGTTTTACTAATAGATAAAACAAACCAACCCACATCTCCATTTTTGAAGCATATGACGATAGATACTACATTGTGCTCGTCTTTTCCTTTGTGATCCAAATAACTAGTGTAACCCTTAACCTCTTCCACTGTGAAAATAAACATAAATAATTAAAAATTGATCTATTTCCTTCCATCTATTTCCCTTAAAACGTTATCTTGTATGCAAGAGCATATTTAGGATTAAAATCTGGGAGGGCACCACGGATCTGAGGGGCATACGCTCTTGCACGTTCTGGTTATGGTTAAGAATTTCTAGACTTTTATTGAAATTATCCTTACCAAAGAGCTTATCATTGCTGGTGAAGGTACAATCGTTTCCTGTACAATTGACATAAGGTTGTTGGATATCTTCGTTGGTGTAATCATAATAAAAGGATATAAAATGGTCCTCAAGATAATCCAATTTCACTTTGGGACAAAGCTGGAGCTCCCCTTTCTCATTTTCATTTCCTGGAAACAACTTCGAAATCAATTTTCTCATCTCTGGGTTTCCATATTGTAAATACCATCCGTCATCAAAATGTTCGTGAAACTGCAGATAGGGTGAAAAATGTCGTTATAAAAATTATCAACAATTACAAATTACTGTAAGAATTTGATTCAATAATTAAATCTGACCAAGAAAATATTTTATTTAAACAAAATAGTAATTTACCCATTTGATATCGACATCAACCTCTTTTGGATTCGCACAATAATCTTTTGCCGTTTCTAACGAATTGCAGGATGCACCGTCAACACGTGCAAAATTAAATATTTGTAAAAGCAGCAATAGCCAAAGTAGTGTTTGTACTTTGTCTTTGCAAATATTTTGAACGATCATGGTTTTAAAAATTTGAAATAGCGATAATAAAATATGATTTATCTTTTCACTTGCAAAATTATTGCTATTATGCTCAGACTAACAACAAACTGTTTTAAATTTTTCATTTGTTAAGTGTTTATATAGGAGAAGAAACTTATCTGCTAATTACGCAAATATATCATTTCTTCTTATAATTTGCGTCACATTGTTAGCAAAAATGTTAGCAGTGGGTATTAAATCAAGTCAGGTGTAAACATTCCGAGTGGCAGGAACTGAGAAACAAGTAGATAAAGTAAATTAAGGATATATTAATTAGCCATAAACTATAAATTTATTTTGAAACATCAGAATCTCATTTGCCTGCTACATATTCTTAATGTCCTAAGCATGGTTGTATTTCAAACGGACGCTTAATTCTATGATACAATGTTAGGTTTGTTGAGTTTATTGCGAATTTGCAAAATAAATACATGCACATAAAAGTTTTTTAACTATAGGATTGAATAAATTAAACAAATAAACTTAATTAAATGATCATAAAATAAAATTACACGTTTAATAAAATATTTATAGAGATAGAAGCAGCAGCATCAGCTGCACTTATGTACCAGGGTGTATCTAGGATTTTGTAATGGGCGACTCAAGTAGTCTGGGGGGTTCAGAGGGCAAAAAATGATAAATTTGTGGCAAATTTTGAAATAACTCCTTTTTCCCGGAATCTGGGGGTCTTAAGCCTGGTGAGCCCATATGTAGATACGCCATTGTGCAGGGGCAAGGATTAGCTCTTAGATTGGATACCTACAGCGATTGTGCTACATTAATCATTGCCCTTGAGACAAGATTTTGAGGAAGTGTTGCAATTGCAATGTATCTTCTACAACAACTTACTTAAGCCTTTAGAAGATGATCACTTGATATCTTTTATGGGTATTATTTTTTGGCAATAAAATGAGAGTGGTTAATCGAGTAAATAAATATTGAACATTTATTCTTTCCTTCCAAGTAGCAAATTTTTGTAGTGATGATGTTCATATTGGTCGACCGTGCTAATTTATGGCTCAAAATCAACAAAAAACTCTACTCGTATTATATATGCAATCTGTATAGTATAACACAATCAAACTCAATAATTATTTATCTAGCAATAAGTTGATTTCACAATGAACTATCTGCAATGATATCTTTTAAAAATTCATCTCGACTTACATTATAAGTGCAATTGTAAATGAAAACAAAGTGGTACGTATATTATAGGTGTTAGAAAAATCTTTATTAGTGCATTGTCACAATAATAGGCGAGTAATATTATTAGCAGGTACTATAGGTACTTATATACATTTGTGTAAAAATATTATTTACGAACAAGATGAAGATTGGAAAGGAACGCGAAGGTCCGGGTTGAATCCAATTGACTCTGATTGACACTGATTGAAATGTCCAATCAGTGTTTTCGTTTCTTCTTCCGAAATAGTTTTGCTAATGGATAAAACGTACCAACCTATGTCTCCGTTTTGGAAACATAGGACGATTGCCACTAAATTATGTATTTCCATTCCATTATAGTAACTTGCATACGCATTGGCTACTTCTTCTGTAAAGTGTGAAAAAAATCATCCTGTTTTTATTTTCTCATATTTGTACATACATATATATACCATACCATATAAGGACTTATCTATGAACTTTTGAATTAATTTTCTTTGTAAATTGAATGGATTTGCTTACGATACAGTTTATCGCTGCTAGTATAGGTGCAGGAGTTTCCCGTGCAATTGTAAGGAGCTTGATTATTCTTATTTCCGTAATATCCGGTGAAATGATCTTCAACGAAATCAAGATGTGATTTTAAACACAACTCATTGTCAGTTTCCTTTTTAACCTGATCTCCTCGTACCAATTTTAAAATAAATTTCCTACTCACAGAATTTCCAAACTGCAGATACCATCCGTCTTTAAAATTATCGTGAAGCTGTAAATAATAATTTTTCATTTTAATTAGTAACTTTTAATAAAGTGGGATGGTCACAGTTGTACAAATCAATATTCATTAGATTATTTGTTTGGATAGAATGAATAATTTAAATTATTTTAGATAATTTAACATAAACGAGTTAAGTGTATTAATTATACCCATTTTAAGTCTATATTGTCGGCCTGCACAGGGTTTGCACAATAATCCTTTGCTCGATCGTCTAAGGAATTACATGCTGCACCAATAACACTATCTACAAAATGAACTGCAATGTAAAACACTAATAAAGCTGAAAATAGTAATTTAGAGTTACATTCAAGCTTCATAATTCAAAGATGATAGTTCCAAAGCACAAAGTATCTTTATGTTATATTCCTTCACAACAATTAATGAAGCTTTCCAATGAATACCGTGTAAACTTCACCAACTCTATTATGTTTACTTTATTTATATTTCTGCACACATTTAGGTGCAAGCATCTCATTTAATAGACAATTAAATTTCATTTTCCTATCCTTTACCTATCCCAACGCAGTACCTTCCCTAAACTGCATAGTAAGGTGTTTTTAATTTTTATTATACGTTGATTATTATTAATATAACACATCATGAAGTATGTTTCATATATATTGTGTTTGACCAGGTGTGTGCGTTTTAATTGGACATTTTAAATAACAGTTAAGTACATAGTAGTTAACAGGTAACAGGTAACAAAGAAATACCTATACTTATAATACAGAGTAAGTAGGTGGATTAGATGATAATATTATTATTAGCATGTCCTTGAGTAAACATGTTAAGGAAATGTGTAGAATCAATTTTAAACAAATAACAAAATTACTCACATTCAGCTCTTCTACTGATTTTAATGAAAATGCTCAAGATTAATGTTAAAACTACATTCACAGCTAAACATAATTCCCCGTATAGCACACCACTCACATGCACACCATTTTTATACAGTGCAAGTAACATATTGTTTATGTAATATTGTTTCTCACTTATAGCATCCATCCACATCCACATTATGTAATACTTTTTTCTTCGATGATAATCTAACTGCACTGTAGCTATACACTATCCGCTAATATTAAAACCCACATTGAATGAAATGTAACGAATTTAGTGCAAAGATTCATTAAATTTGTGTTAGTTATGGACAAACAAGAAAGTCCGAGTTTAATTTTTTTGGTATTGTGACGAATCGTGTACAGAAAGATACTTTGGTGCGCATTGGCATTGACGTTCATCATGATCCAACAAAGCGAAATCCCTTACGGTCATGGTGGCGTCGCTGGACAACGGTTTGCAATCAGTGTCAGTGCTATTCCAGAGTGATAGTTCAAAAACCGCATCAAGAAACGATGGATGCTCTCGGCCCTCGGCAATATGTTTAAAGATACTTTGAAAGAACATATTCGGGTATAAAGCATGAGAAGAATAATAATTATCAACTGTATGGTTCGGCTAGATTGTAAAGTTTTGCATGTATTTGGGTAAATGGCCTGCCACACACCAGGATCGTAGTTTTCCAGGATAGAGTAAGCATTAAGCAATAGCCAGCTGGGAATGACTATTCAGCATGAAGTTGAACAATTCTTGAAAGTCAATAACGAAAAAGCAGCTAACCTAAAACTTTTCACTTTTGTGGTTGTCCAGAAACGAATAACTGAGAGATTTTAGGACACGAGAAATGTAAGCTCTTTAATGTAATTAAAATTCCCTGTTTGGTGTTTCACTTTTAATTTATATTCTAGCAACGGTATGACAATCCACCTCCAGGAAGCATTATTGACCACCGCTAACTCAATCTGACGTCTTTGACTTCTTGATTTCTCAGATCGTCAGACAGGTAAAGATCATAATGCAACTACTGACACTTTTCTGTGGTGTTGAATATTGTGGTTCGTTGAATAATGTAATTTATCTGAATAACTGACTAACTTTTTAGGGCACCGTGACCCCAACTCACTATATTGTCACCCATGACAAATGGGATATCAAACCAGACTTCATACAGACAGAATTTATCCTACGCGATATCGTTTATGTTGTATGTACTTCAATTGGCCAGGAACGATCAGGGTGCCCGCTTTTTACCAAGTAATGTGCTCACTTTTGTGTAAATTGTAAAAATAATTTTTTAGCAGGCTAAAAATATTTTCATGAGGATGAATATAAAAAGTCATGCCAAGAAGTGAGTGGATATATATGTAGAAGTAGATATTATGTGAAGATATGCCCAGCGCAGAAATGCAGCGTTTGCTCTACTACTTGTAAATATGAAAATATCATTTTTCCCGTCATTGCGAACGGAGTGATACGGCGAGTATAGGGGATGTGTATTGGGAAATAATAACATTGTTATTCTCAGTACGATTAATTATTAACAGATTTTCTTATAAATTGTTCATTAATTTCGTCAACTTCAAATGAAAAATTTGTCTTAATTTAATATTTTGCTGTACCTGTATGTTATATAAGTAGGTATGATTATAAAATAGTACTTATTGTAGTGGAATAAATTGTTGATCAATCATATCCTACGCTTCCTTCAAATGTAAGAAGCATTTCAATCGTTCCTTTACTGATGGATTGTAAAAAGGATAGAATTTTTATTTTCCTGGAATAGGTAAATGGTCCAATGGGAAACTTCAGGGGTCCGCATGCTTTTGCGTATTTCTTCATATGCTTTGTTTCCAGGTGATTCATTCTATTTGGATCCTTCCAAGATTCGATACAGCTTCGTGATGTATGGTACACCAAAGATGTAGCCCATAACACAAAGATCCAAGTCATTGTTATAAATACTGACATTCCAAACATTAATTGAGTTGGAAACGGACCGATTTCTTCACTTTTTCTAATCCAGCAATAATTACACATGTAAATGCATCTTTTTATCGCATGCTGAACAATGAAAAGCGGAATAGTTTCTATTTCGGATGCCATCTTGAAGCAAATGTGTAGAATCGTGTACATCCATCTTAGATTCTCGGGTTTTCTAAAATTCTCCTTTAAAATATACTTTCTCCTCTTCAAACTGAAAATGGCAAAGTTGAAAAAACTAATTAAAATGACCACATCAAAAATAAATATAAAAATCGGGAGCTTATATCTAGGATTCTCAAACGTGAGGGGCTCTAAGGATTTTGGAAGGGCTCAGAGGCAAAAAATAGCAAATTTGCCGTTGAAGACAACAAATTGCCATATAAAACTCATTTTCCCGAATCGGGGTGGGGTAACTCAAGCCCGGTGAGTCCATAATATGTAGATACACCCCGAAATGTTTTTATAAGCGTACAAGATTAATTTCAAAATCTGTGTACATTTAACTTACTTTGATTCTTCTAAGACAAAACAGATTTCCTTGATCGAAACAATTAAGAACAGGATATGGAACCAAGCGTGTGCAATAGTTACCGAAACATGACATAAGGAGAATAACGGATGAACAGCAAAAACTATTAACAGTGTGACAATATTATCAGTTGATACGGAAGTTTCTGTGACGAGGTAACTTGTGTAAAACATGGGCCAATGAGGTTTGATTAACCCCAGAATGACAAATGAAATCGGCCAAATTATTATCGTAGGCAAGCTTAACCAGCCCAACATTATTAGTACGTCTGGTTTCGGCCGATTTTTTGATGATGATTCTAATGCAATAAAAAATTGTTTGTTAGTTGTTTAAGGGCCGGTTAGCGACAGTCGCACTTTTATGAGCTAATCGGTGATTTCTCTGGACTGGAAAGTCGGATTGAAAATCCGATTTCTATCATGGAA
>JABASD010004753.1:0-14413 GCA_019776165.1 Pogonognathellus flavescens | reverse complement strand
GTATATTCTCATGGTGTATTGGATGGGGCAATATCGGAGGTGCGATTCCATATTCGTGGCAGTGGGATACCAAAGATGGAAATTTTCTCCAAATTGACACATCTAAATGGGGGCGTCTCAAATGGCGTTCTTTTGTGATGTACATTCACATTTATTGGACATATCTCATTGCAAGATCATTTCATGAAACCATTTACGGAGATATCATTTTAGCATGCAAAAATTATGTGTTTGCACTCCTACAAACTGCACTACTGATTGTAGTGTATTTGTATATCTTGAAACAAAACCAATTGGTGTTTCTAATCAACAGTTGGATTGTAACAACGAAAAATTGGAGAGGTAAAAATTAATATTAAAACTCTTTTATATTCATTCCATATAATGTAAAACCTTTGAACACATTTAAAATATCTCAACATTTTACAAACAGAGATGTACTTCAAAAAAGAGTATCAAGAAAAGAGGGGTAAAACTGAAGTTCTTTTGTTAATGATCTTCATGAGCATGGTCGCTTATACTGGACCTTATGGTGTCGCAATACTACTGCTCCCAAAAGAAAGTATCTTTATGACATCTTTGTTACATGGGAACGACTACAATTTCTACCATTTGTTACCATTAATGGCACTGCAAGTTTGGTACAGTTACTGCTTTTTCGCCGCAATCGGGATGGTTTTAAGTATTGCGGTTCTCATAGGTTTGAATGTAGAAATGTTTCTGAAGGAAGCAACGTAAGTTTTATACCGATTATTATTAGATATATAAAACACTTTTTAATTTTTTTAACTTGATAAGTTTTTTACTGAACTGTAATTTTATTTTCATGCAGTTTTGGGGAAATCGATTACAAATCCATAGACAAAATGCGGGAATTGAACTCCATCGTCTTGTTGCACAATACATTGTCAATCATAATACGAGAGATAAATGACGCGTTCTCAATTTTAATTCTCATTGAACAAACCATCATCAAACGAGTATGCTACATTGCCAATTTTTTGCTAATAACTCAAAGTAACAAATTAGACCTGCAATTAGCGGCGCTATTTATGTTATCATCACTCACTGCAAAAATTGTATGGATGGCTGTTCTCGTAAACGCGGGATTTGTATATGATGGATCTCTGGCTTGTCTGAAATCCTGGAAATATTCCAAAGGGCCAGAACTCACTCGGTTGGAAAGTCGAATGTTTTCGAAAATAAGAAGATCTCTTCGACCTGTAAAGATTCAAATAGGAGGATATTCATATGCATGGAAAGGAAAAGTTGGAAGATTTTATATGTCTGTAACAGAAGGAACGATGGAAACGGTACTCACATTTCAGTAAGCTTATTAGGAGATCACCATTATTGTCATTATTGGATTTTATTCAAATATGGCTCAAAAATTATCTTTAGATAGATTACCTATGTAGGTATAGTTTCATGTATTTTTAAAAATCCAGCAGTTATTGAAATGCGCTGACTTTTCACAGAAATGAAATGTAAATAAAAAGTATAATAATAACAATTTTATTTATTGAAAAGTAATACATTTTTCTTCATGTAAGCAATATTTAATAGATTAACAAAACAAGCCAAATAGAAAAACTTGAACGTATTAACTTTATGATTTTTTAAGTTAGGTTGTTTAACATCTTATCAATTTATGAATTGTAATATGCTATCTACTCAAATATGTAATTTCCTTATTGATATAAATTAATCCAATGTAACCCAGTTTCTAAAGTATTGTATGGTTTATTTCCTGGTTAAGGAGGTATACAAGCCTGCTAATTAATAAATAAACTTGTTTTTCTACCTCGACCGGTTATGGTATTGGCATTGTATTTCGGCATATCAGAAACAGAACTGATGCTCATAAATTGTCTTTCATTATTTAAACCAACAAAGCCAATTCCTTAGTTGTAAAGTTAATTGGGTACTGTCCGTAGTTAGATAAGTATGCTATGCTAGACCCAAGGTATCTAAACTCCTAGCTAATCGACCAGAAATCCCAATTCGCATTCTTTTCATAAAATACGAAAATTGTTGTTATGTTGAACAAGTATGTACGTGGCCAGACTGGGGTGATATGATTCTTTTTTCAATGGACAACAATTTATTTACAAATAACAACGTAGACTGTGACAAATACTAGTATGGAATATAAATGTAAGATCGGACAGCTTTTCCCCGTCTGAGTGACTTCCCGAGAGTGACTCACGAAACCTCTCAGTAATCCGCCTTATATAAAAGTTGTACACAATGACATTATTACATATTAATCCATCTCATTACTCATGCTATTTCTGATCCCTTATACATTCATCATCATATTTATAATTCTTAATCGTAATACATTAATATAATACAAGTTTCCGAACTTCCCCCCTCCCCCCGAACGTCCCCTCTAATAATACTTAATCCATAATTACATATCAATACACATCATTAGTTATGAATACATACACATATACATAATACCATCTGAATCCATAAAAATGATTGATTCCCTGTTAATTCATATTTTCAACTACATAGTTATGAATATTCATCGTCAGTAACTCATCGTGAAAAAATTACATAGTCTGCAAATCGTATACATCGTCACTCATCGTAATTTTTTTATTATCAATTGGTGAATAAGCAGTCGCTGTGGAATATTTCCATATTCGTTACATTACTTCAATAAATTCTCAACTAAGAGTAGGATGTAATCAAATAACTACAGGGTAAATTGTATCCATTAAATATATCTGTTCTAATATAACCATGCATCTTTTTAAGGAATGTAGCGGGATTCAGCAAATTAAGACAAAATACAATATAACAATAATAAAATGATAAACGACGAAAATTTTCTGAAAATTTCATGAATATAATGTTTGAATGTGTGTATGTATATAATGTATACGAAATATTATAACATATTTAATTTGATTGTAACGATTATAAAAGACTAAATGTAAAAAGGAATATATTACACCACTCTGTAAAAAACTTCCGTGATGTGTTGGATTTATGACTATTACCTTATAATAACTATTATAAGGTTCCAAGCGAGTGAAAATTAAATTAATTCTCTATACTTACCAAACCTCATTAAACTAATGAGCACAATTTATGGACATTCGCCACACTGCCAATAATATTTAAGAACTTGATATTGTATTTCAACAAATCAGAAAGAGAACTGATCTTCAGAAATTGTCTCTCATTAGTTAAATCTACAATAACGATTCCCTTGTATCCATTTGCCAAAATAATTCCCATCATTAAAAATGAACCGATTGAGAGTCTCAACCAAATATGTTTACTGAGAGGTTTAGGCATAGTATAACTTATTTCCAAAAGATAAGCGAAGAAAACTAAAACGAAAGGAATATGAATGGCACGATGTTTCAAGAATAGTGCACCGTAAAAAATTACTGTGATGAAAATAAAACTGGCAATCAGTGCAATCCACAGTGAAAATTGAAACGGTTGCAAATAGGCTTCGAAAGATAATTTATCTCCATTCAATGATGTACAGGACACAAAATTAATTGCATCAGTAAGTATTGGGGTGAATATTACATACGGTGATGGATTGGACATACTCTCGTGTAGCTTGAGAACATTTGAAAATACTACTTTTAAGTTTTTATCAGAGACATATTCATCTCGATTTCGAAGGTAAATGAAATATATGTTTGAAAGGCTGCATATATTCGCGGACGACATATTGGCAACGGTACTGAACATTAAGGAAACTGTAATTAGATGACTTGCTGGATAATATCTATTTCGGGGTTGATTTCTTAATGTCAATAAGGGTTCAAGACAATTAAATCTAGGTGCTGTAATTTTTTCGCCTATTTCTATCACTTTTTGTTGCCCCCAATTTTTTAAACGTTTATTGATACTTGAACGTAAGGTAGAAAAAATTGAATTTATATCATTCATACCAGTTATGACAGGGTAGGTGAAATAATCATTGTAGACGATGAACTTATCTCGAACGTAATTAAGCAAATATACGCAATGGTGGTCGTAATTTCTTATATTAATGAAATGCAATAAATGAAAAGTAGTGAAGAAATCTACTTTTACTGGATGTATTGTAGAAAAATAACTGTTTAACTCGTTTAAACATTTCTTCGGTGTTATATGAGGTGCGTCTTCTTGTTGTGCATTTTGCAGCAAAATGTGAACTGTGGTGTGGCACGCGCACTCTAAAAATTGTGATATTCCGCTGTGGCATATGGCGGTGTTTATTCCGAATGGTATAAAGTTTTATTCAGTGTGGAATATTTTCCATTCCACATTGCGGAATTGTGCGGTATTTATACCGCACGGACTTACTAGGCAGTAATTATTATATTCGGAATAATAGTTCAGTTGTTATTCCACATGGCATCAAAAGCATCCAAGTGGCAAATTCAAAACCATTGAAAATGGATTTCTTTGATTTTCACATACAAATTTTAATTAAAATTATTTCGTAAACTAGATCATCTTATAAGATCATTATGTCATTTAAACTTGTCGAATCAGTATTGTCATCCCATGGACTGCAACAGTACGAGAACGCCTTTAAAAGTAAGTAATTTAGTAGGTAGAGCATTTTAATAATTCTTATGTCAATGTTGAATGTTGCATTCAGTGCTGATTATTTATTCGATTTATCAACCTTAAAATTGTAATAATAAAATTGTGAATTGTAGCACAAAACGTAACGGATGAAGTAGTGCATATGATTCTACGTAATCCTGATCTACAATCAACATTTAACACCGTGATTCCTGCATTCGGCGATCGAGTTCTATTTTTAAATAATTTTAGAAGCAGCAGTGAATCTCCAAATTTTGAAGAAAACAGCACTACAAATGAAGAAAATGCTGCTGAGGGGTGTGAGGTAAGCTGTCCTTGCTGCGGAAGAGCAAAATATAATTCGTGGTGTTTATTATGGCGGCATTTGAAAAATAGACTTGGCTACACTATAAACAAAAAGTTTTTCAGTTGTATAATGTGCAAGCAAAATATAACTGGGTATAGAAACTTTAAAAGGCACATAACAACACTTCATTTTAAAGAAAAATCGTTAGCTTCTAACTATAATGAACTTACACAGTTGAATAATATCGAAACTGAAACAAATGAATGCAATTTTGAAGAAAATGAAGAAAATGACATTTTCGACAGTGATAAATGGCACGCTAATTTCAAAACCAAAGCAGCCGGATTTATTGTAAGACTTCAATCTACTGGGAGATTACCATTAAGTTTAACAAATGCAGTTGTTACTGAAGTTACTGAACTGATAACAGATATTGTTGACTTTTATGACTTTCACATACAACCAAATACCCTGGAGGAGAGTATAAAAACAATAATTAAAGAAATACGCGATCCGTTTTGTCATGTTAGAACACAGCATTTATTGGATAATTATCTGAAAAAAAGTGGCCATTACCAACCTCCGTCAGAAAAAGTTTTCGGATACAGTTTAACTAATAAATTCGTCAAGGGCGTGAGTAATTTAGTGAAAGTTAATGAGTGTGGGTATTACATTTCTCTATCCTCTTGTATAAATTCATATATAAATCGTGGATTACTTGACATAATTATACCGCAAGAGCCCATTTGTAATACGAATAGTGTTTCTAATCCAATGAGTGGCAAAATGTTTCAAAACCAAGAAATATCAGCAATCCCGACAATTTATATTTTACTCTATACTGATGAATTAGAGGTTTGTAATCCTTTAGGATCAAAGAAAAGTGTACATAAGTTATTGCAATTTTATCTACTACCATTGAACGTACCGCAAAATTTCATCGCCAAGCTTGAAAACATTGCATTAGATGCAACAGTTAAATCCACCTTTGTGACTAAATATGGAATGACAGAAATAATGCGTCCAATAGTCGAAGAAATGAAGCAACTTGAAATTTCAGGGATGCAAGTGGAAACCAACAACTACAATGGTATAGTAAATATCAGATTGGGACAATGTGTCGGAGATAATTTAGGGTTACATGGAATTTTTTAGAACGAAATAAACCAATGAATTATGAAGTACTCAATAGTGTAAGCGTAAATATTAGTGACAGTGAGTACAAAGATATCATTGTCAGCCATTTTGCACCAGTTAATATAGTTGATATTATGATATGCAATGATTTAATATTAAATGGGTGTGATTTAAGACCCGGTGCAATCTGCATATTTAATTGGGACGAAACTGGGCCTAAATTTTGCCAAATTTTGTTGAATTTTGAAAACGAAAATATTTACTACGCCGTCATCACAAAACGTGACTCAAACTATTTTGACGATCACTATTATTCATATGTACTAAATCCAAAAAATGATCCACCAAATGTATGTGTAATGAAATATGATGAGTTTCAATATATTACCCCATTACACTCCGTTTCCAACTTTGATGTTAATGACAATCGAGAATTTGTCACGGTGCCATTTGCAAACTACTGATTACAATTGTTGAGTTTATTTTAATTTTAGCAATGAACAAATAGACTTTTATTAGAAATTAGTGCATAGATTAAAGCCAACTTAAAAATTGCATTTTTTAAATTTCAGATAGAATACGTTTACGTTCCGGCCGCAACTTCCAGATTAAACAATAGTTCAAATGAATCTAGTCAAGAAGAAATACAAAATGCAACACCACTTAGGAATTATCTCCTGAAACGGAGGTATCCTGAGGTGGAAAATTTTGAAGTGGTAATAAGTAGTTTAATATAAAAGAACATTAATTTTGACATTTTATTACATGTTTAAATATTTTTTAATATTAAAATTCAAAACGGGCTTGCAGGATGTAAAGGAAGTTTTACTACAAATGGACAAAATGAAAAAATGTACAAAAGGGTCTCTTATTATTCAAACATGTTCCAGAAATGAATTTCTTCCAAACAACTTACGTTATACACTTGTGGACTGCATGGTGCAACATCTTATTGCAACGACAAAATCTGACAGGTTTACTTTTTGAATGCAATTGTTTGCAATAAAAATGTTTCAGCAATATTAAATTTTGGTTTTTATATGATAGGCCCAGCAACTCGCTTCGACGCAAATTAGCGGAGAATATGGTAGACCAATTATGGTTAAGTATGGACAGTGCTAATAAATCGATCTTGACGGTATTTAAAATTCTGTTAGCATTTTTGTCCTATTTTTATGTCAAGTCAGCATATAATTGTACAATTTTGATTTCCAGAATTCATTCTTTACACCGTCGTTTGTATTTACAATCGTTAAAGATGGAAGTGCTATTCGAAAAAGTCAAGAGCCATGTGGATATATTCAAGCCAAGTTAAAAAACATGTGGGCCGCCGATAGAAAATTTCGTCAACCTGCAAAACTTGATAATATCTCTCCCGATATTTTGCTTTCAAACACGAGTATGCGACATTTAAGAAGTTTTCTTTTTCAATTAATCCAATTCTATGACAATTAATCTGTAATAAAATTACAGCCGAACTAACTGAAACGGACTACTGCACCGTTAAAACTTGGCTCCAAAATAATACGACACCGATGTCACACGTTTTGGATAAATTGTCCATTTCCTTTGAAAAAAGAAGAATTGAATTAAAAACTATGGAACTTGGATTATTTATACAACAATGGCATATCCTAATTGAAGCTCCGGAGACGGTAAATCATCATAATAATTTAAAAATAATATAAATTACGAAAATGGACGTCGGAACCGTGGGGATATAGGGAGATTGTTCCCGTAAAACATGTGAGCCACACAGTTAAACCGAGAACGCAATTGAGGTGATGAAAGTTTGTAAAGATATGGGAGGCTATCCGTAGTTAGATAAGTGCTATGCTAGACCCAAGGTGTCTATGACTCCTAACTAATCGACTAGAACTTCCCAAATCGGATTCTTTTAATAAATACGAATGATGAGTTGTGTTATGTGAGAGTAATGTGGACGTTGCAAGACGAGTGCGGGGTGAGTTGAGATTTAACAATAATAGTAGATGTATTTAATCGTAGACTTTGGGTAAATACTTTCAGAGATTATTACAAGAATCTTTCTTATACTATCCTCAATGGTTATTTGGGCAGAATGCGTAGCTGCAACTGTGCTCCAACAGAGACTGGCGAGTCCTGGTTCTAATCCTGTATTTATATGTTCCCGAATTCTTTGTTCTGAGATCCGAAGCGTCCTTTGGTCTCGTCCCCTCTCCGACTGTAGGTTAATCCCTGATTATCGTAGTTGGCTAATCTCCAATGTTACTGTTCCTTAATCACCAATGTGTGCGGCCCCTCTAATCCATTTAGCTGGGCTCGAGTATTCTAATATCCTGACAAGTTTTTGATTGATTAACATGTTGCGAGGAGTACATTGTTTAGGATGAACTGAAACTTTGCTCTTTCCATTCCTTTGAAGCTGCATTTTATTAAAAAGCTTTTCAGAGCAATTCCGGTTTTCCTTAAAATATTTTTCCAAGTTGTCCATTCTTTTGTACGTGAAAGGTATCTCCAAATCGTTTAAAAAGTTTAATGTTTTTGAAGGTGGTAGTTCGAAGACTCCGTTTAAAGACAGTTGTTTGTAAAATATAAAATTTATATGACAATCCTTTTCTGTGTCCAATAATTCTCTGAGTATATTACCATGCCCATTTTAAAAAAATATTGCAATGAGAAATAATATTGGTGAACAAAATACAATTTTATACTGGGTAGTCATGTTTGCAATATGACGTTTTTACGTAGGATACTTTTGTTCACGTTTTAATTTTTTATAGTAGCTAATGAGGAATCTATGAAATATTAGTTATTTTTACTAATTAGTAACAATAAAAATATGAAAGTGCAAAATAAATAAACCATTCAAAGCTGTAATAAAGTAGTGCAAGAATATAATATTATTAACGAAGTCACAAAAGGGTTGTCAAATGCGTTAGCAGCAGATATATTATTCTTATTATATGTTATTATATGTGATTATTAAGTAGCGTAAGCTACTTTATAACAATGGTCTCTACCTCTGTCTGTCCGTGACCGCTATAACTCACGAACGGATTAACACAAGTCGTTCAACCTTCTCATACGTGATCTTTGGATCACTAGAGAGGTCCCATTGAAAAATGGGGTCAATAGGTCAACTCCTTCATCATATTCGGCCTTTTAAAATAATTACTGTGTTAACACAGCCTCAATAATACACTGTATTTTAAATACTGTCAAGAGAATTCTATTTATGATTGGAAGTTAAAACCGCCAAATTTGAAATTTGAAGACGACCGCTAAAGTTTAAATATTTTGAGAAATGTGAATAATGGAGTCAATTGGTGACATTAAATGTTTAGTAGCGAAATCCACTTTATTGGAACGTTGTGTCTGTCTGTCTTTAAGTCTTTATATTATGTAATTCAATATCTCCATGTCAAATCAACTTAATTCGTTCAGTAATAGTCAAAACAATTAAAACGACAATAAATTGACACCACAATTGACAAATACAGGTTGACAAATCAACAGTTAACAACTGTTATTTAGCATATGTAATTGTTTTTCTTACGCTACTTTATTACATCCGTTTTGAATGGTTTATTATATTGAAAAATATCAATTCACATTTCTCAAATTATTAAACATTAGCGGTTGTCTTCAAATTTGAAATTTGGCAGTTTTCAATACCAAACATAAATAGAATTCACGTAGCAGTATTTATGATGTACTGCGTATTGTTGAGGTTGTGTTAACACAGTTATTCTAACGGGTCAAAAGTCATAAAAGAGTTGACCGATTGACCTCATTTACGAACTTGACCTTTGTTGTGACCCGGAGATCACGTATGGGAAGTTTGAACGATTTGTGTGTATCCGTTCGTGAGTTATAGTGGTCACGGACAGACAGACGGACGGACAGACTTAGACACCAATGTTATAAAGTAGCTTGCGCCACTTAATAAACCATTCAAAACGGATGTAATAAAGTAGCGCAAGAAAAGGGTCACAAAGGAGTTAACCGATTGACTCCATTTACGAACTTGACCTTCGATGGGACTGAGAGATCACCTATGACAAGTTTGAACGAGTTCTGTAAATCACTTCTGGAGTTATCGTGGTCACAGACAGTAGTTGCTCTAAAAGGTCAAAGGTCGTAAAGGAGTTGACCCAGTGACTCCATTTTTGAGTAGGACCTCCACTATGACTCAGAGATTACGTATATGAAGTTTGCGTGAATTCTGTTAATCCGTTCGTGAGTAATTTGTGTCCCAAATGGCGGCTATTCTGCAAGGTCAAAGGTCATGAAGGAGTTAACCGATTGACTCAATTTTCGAACTTGACCTTTGTTGTGACCCAGAGATCACTTAAAAGAAGTTTGAACGAATTGTGTTCATCCGTTCGTGAGTTATGGTGGTCACAGACAGACGGACAGACTTAAACACCATTCTTATAAAGTACCTTGCGCTACTTAATAATAAATTACGTATTGAGTTTGATCGAAGAATATAAATGCAATCTAAAAATAGTTGACCACGCAAAGCCTAGTAGATCTGTTGCAAATTCGGTAGCATGGAGCTGCCCGCCTCACACAAAAAAAAATAAAAAAACTTAGATATTTTATCACTGATGCAAGGCAAAGTGAGACAATGCAAACAACTACGATGTATAAGAATAATCTGAAGTGGTTCGATATTGACTTGTTCACAAATATTTCAAATTTTCTTTTTGGCGTGGACATTATTCATACATAAAGGATAATATTATATAAGGTATTTACCTAATACTTATTCAATTTTCACTCGTTTGGAACTATAGACTAATGTCTCCACTCACCACACCCTATACTAAATCAACGAATACAGTTTTCAACCCCACTGAGAAAATACTTGTTTTATTTTTCTCTATACTTTGACATTGGAATACATCCATTGTATCTGTATTTGTATGTATCTGTATCCAATGTATCCAATGTATCTGTATCTGTACATACTTGAATGAAGAACAAGCCAAAAGTATAAAATTTGTCCAAAGTAACAAAAAGTAAGAACAATTTCACTACGCGCGAATATAATTTGTTTCTGGTTCATTTTACACCAATTTTCGCTCCAATTTTTGCGCGAGCATTTATATGAGTAAGATGACCGTGTGACCCCCATTGGCTTGGTTATTTACATTAAAATCGCGCCCAATCACTAAACCCGGAGCCTCAGTTCATAACAAAGTGAATGCATGTAACTTTTTTACTGCCGTGCACCCCTTCCACAACTTTAAATCCTGGTTACTACCCTGCACACATCAACAAACTGTTCGTTCAGCCATTAGAAGTGACCATCTCCAACTTTGCAACTGAGTCACAAAAGTAAGAAACCGCCAGTCTGATTTTATGTAATATACTATATATATTAAGTAACGGCGTTACTTGTATGGGAATCCTTTTACTATTTGGACGTATGTGTGTTTTTCTCTCTGTCCGTAGGTCTGTCAGCACGATACGAAAACAACCATATGAAAAAACATTATCACAGTTTTAATTAAAACTGTTACGACGCCAACGAAGCCGAGTACGTTCGACGGGTCTGTTTAGGTGGATGACCCATGTATTGATAAAATAGTTGTAAGATGAAATGAATTAATAGTATAGGATGTTGTTTACCAATCAAATGTAGCCTTATTATAGCCAATAGAATTAAGTATTTGTTGAAACGTATTGATAGTTGTAGTTGTACGTATTTCCTTTGTCTGATAAATTTGTATGTATGTGAATGTTGTTGTAGTTTAGAGTTAGTTGCTCTCCAGAACTCGTGGAGGAAAGTCGATTTTTGTGTGTGCTCCGAGTGTATTATTTGAATTAAATTGTGTGAAAGTTGAAATCTGAAAGAATAATAGCTCGTGTTTAGTTTTTTGTTGGTTTGTGCTTCTTGATTCTCATCCCGTGTTTCTGCACCAGTTCACGTTAGGTTTATATCTTGAAGTTGTCGCAATAGTGTAGACAGTGTCTCTGCACCAGAGCATCACACGAAACAAAACTCTACACAAATAGGAAACCATTTGGGAATTGCATTTTGGCATCTTATTTCCAATTTCCTTTCTACATCGGACCTCAATCGCCACACATATTGGAAAGTATTTGGGATTTGCATTTTGGCATTCGATCTCCCATTTACACTACCTCGGACCTCAATCGCCACACATATTGGAATTGGATTAGGAACAGCATTTTGGCATCTTAGTTCCATTTCCCTTTTACACATCGAACCTCGACAGTGCAACTATATTGGAATTGGATTGGGAACAGCATTTTGGCATCATAGTTCCATTTCCCTTTTACACATCGGACTTCAATCGTCGACTATTTGGGAAACTGTTTGGGAAAAGCATTTTGGATCGCTAATTCCATTTTACATTTTACATCGACTTCAGATCAGACTGTATTATGGAAACCATTATGGAAATGGTTATGGATTCGTAGTTTCCATAATACATTATACACTGAAGTTTAGTTGTGACCCCTTTATGGCAACCATTTGGGAATAGTATTTGAGATCGTCAGTTCCATATCCATTATACACTTTGAACTTTAGTGGAGAAGGTTTATGGCAACTATTTTGGAAATGGTTATGGATTCGTAGTCTCCATAATACATTATACATCGAACTCTAGTGTGACACCATTATGGAAACCATTATGGAAAGTGTTTTGGATTGTTAGTTTCCATAATCCTTTATACAGATCGAATTTTAGTGACAGCATTTAGGAAACTATATTGGAAAAGTATATTGGATTCGTGCTTCCATTATCCATTATACCTGTGAACTATTTTTGGGACAATCTTTTTGGAAAGTATTCTGGAAAAGCATAAAGGCTCGAGATTTCCATTATACCCCTTGATTGACGAACTCGAATTGAAAATAGTGAATTTAGTGACATTTGTGGAACAGAGACTATAGATACGTTGTCGTACGTTAAAAACGACTGGTCCTTCGAGAAGAGTATAGATAGAGTTGAGGTTAGAAGGAAACGCTGAGTGATCGAAGAGGAGATCGTAGAGTTTGTAGCGTTATTGGGCGGCGCATAAAGGTGTACGTCCAAATAAAAACATTTTAATGATAAAATCAGACTGTTGTAAAAACATTGTTGATTATTAACGGTAGTCGGAAACCTATTATTTTAGGCAGTATCGTATGTGTATAACATCTAATTCCTCACCACAGCTTATACGAACAATAATGATTGCGGTGGAATATATATTCAAAGTTTATTTGTATTCAATACATATACTACCTTGAGGAAGAATCTCATTATATGGAATGAAAACATTTAAACAAAACATCGTCGATTATTATATCGCTTGATCTTTTTTCTGTTAGAACTATTGTTTGTTGACCTCATGTTGGTTTTCCAAAATTCCTATAGTTGGGAAGTCAAATATGAAAATATTATTAACATGTCATTCCCTTTCCCTGTTATATTTTATCAGCTTTTCGCTTTTAATTTACAAATAATAAATAAATAGCTTTGTAGCATGATTTTAGATATGTACCACCATATCATATAATGTATTTTCTTTATTCGTGCTCCACCATCAGTACGTCTTTGGAAAAAATTATTTTAAAATTAATCAAAAGCTCATGTATATTTGGTATTGTCCGATTGATATCTACCACCAAATCATATAATGTATTTTCTTTTTCCAGGATGGTACTTGTCGCCTAAATAATTGTATATGCATATTTTATAGAAAAGCTTCCGATGCTCTACTTCGCATTAACTCAACTTTGTACGTTTTATATACTCTGCGGTAGTGTCAAGAGCGTACACACGAGATAGCAAATAGGAGCACAATTGCAACGAAAGTCAATAATAGTTAATTTGCCACCACCGGCAGAAAATAACGTCTTTTTCGTTTTTTTCGTGGCTGGAGCCCCTGCACCCAGTGCTCCCACCTTCAGTACGTCCTTGGGAAATTGATTTTAAAATTAATAAAAAGCACACGTATGCTCGGTAGCCTCCGCTGTAAAAAACATTTGGAGCTTCTTTGCTTATTTATTAGGAAAAACATCAAACACAATAAATTACTTGGAGGGAATTCTATTTTCCAATTAATGTTGACAAATTCCTTTAATTCAAAATTGGATTGATAACCTGAACATATAAATGGCTTTCTTTTGGAGCTGACCCATACTCGGAATTTTGTTTTGTATTCATTTCAACTCATTGTTAGTTACGACTACTGACTACGAGCCTACGCATTCTCCACTTATAGTTTGCAAAAAAAACGATACTTACTAATAAAACATGTGATGGGGTTGGCCGGGCCAGTGGCCAAACCATCAGTAGGTGTTGGTTGGAGGGTCGCCTTCAGTACTGGGTACTGATATTCCTAAGATTGGATAATGTTTAATCCTAGGTTCTGTGCATGAATAACACTATGAGTGAATGTGTA
>JABASD010004752.1:0-14415 GCA_019776165.1 Pogonognathellus flavescens | reverse complement strand
TGATGAATACAAAATAGTAATTTCACTCTACACCGCATCAAGCACAAGCTTATAATATATTATGTCCCATAATATATCTACCACTACAAAAAACTGTATGCTACCATCCGCATCCTGTGTACAAGCTGTGTTGTTTTCCAAGTATTACTGTATTATAGCAAGTACAATTACAGAGTACGTAGTACTATATAGATAGTACATGCAGACTAAATTGTACTTGATCGTCTCATAATGTAATAACAATAACATTGAGTCTGATGTGACGTGTGAATAAAGTTTATGCTGTTCTACGTTCCTAGTAGTCCACAGAACGTAAGTTACGTAACATGACGTCAGCCACGTGATGGAGTGCATAACTTTTGCACACATTAGCGAAATAACTTCAGTATAAGAAAGTATGAGAGTGAGTCAACAAGTTGAATCGAATAAATATAAAATCAAATGTGGTAAATCCACTCAAAGTCCCCCAACCAAACCCAAAATTGACAAGTTTTCTACAGAAAATTCCACTGTCAATAATAATAACTGCAACACCCCTGAAAAAACTCAAGTTCGAGATGGAAAAGACAAAACAGAAAAGAAATCAAAAGTCAATGGGAACAAGGAATCCATTAAACTGCAAGCGGGGAAATCACCGATTTCTGAAGGCAAACCAGACAGGAATAAAATAAAAACGCGGTTTCCGGTATCTCCGAAAGGTTGTGATTATAAAGAGAGTAAAGATGAGAATAATCTCATCGGTGGAGATTTCGGTGCCTCGTCCACTGCAGCAGAAAAAACCAAACAGGAGAAAAATGGCAAACAAAACAAAAGCAAAACCGAGAAAGATTTTGCAGTAAATCCGACGTGTAGTAGCAAATCTGCAATTTCTGACGGTAAAGTCGAAAAACCTGGAAAAAGCTCTGAAAATGCGGCCGTTGCGGTTGGTTCTGCAAAAAGTCGACAATTCAAGTGTGGTCAATGTGGAATATTAAACGATCATTATAAAACCACCTGCCCGGAAAAGACTGAAAAGGGAAAAGAAATCGTGAATGCAAAATGGAAGGAGGTATTGATTCAAGACGAGGACAAAAGCATGTTGCTGGAAAGGTCTTTGCTAAGATTTCATGAAGGTCCTGGGAATGATGAGGGTGAAGGCTACATCTACATGTTCAAGTACACCTACACAGGGGAAGACAAAAAGAAACTGGAGGAGGCGAAGAAATACGAGAATATTTTCAAAGTGGGGATGGCAAAAGACGTCCCGAAGAGGATTGGCCAATTGGAGTATGGAAATAACTTGGACACTCGACATGAAGGGTAAGTCTCAATTCAAGTCTCAATTTGAAATATTTAAATGTCACATAATAATTATTCGTAAGATTCAGTGGTAAATTATCCAGTGCCAAATTTTACATCTGTTTTCATTTCGTAGGTACACCAGGGTTTTTTCTGTGCCTGTCAAGTTTCGAATTATTGCAGATCAAATGATTAAGGAGCAATTAGATGGAACGGGTCATTTCCACCCTAACCTTCCTATAAAAGGCGGCACAGAGTGGTACCAAGGGCAACAATCGAAAATAGAAGAAAAAATTAATTCTGTCGTCCGATTTCTCAACCACTATGCACCTGAATCTTGAAACAACCAGACACATAACCATTGAAGACATGAAAATGTCTAACTTGGATGAAACTTTATTTGCATATTTTTATACAATAGTAATATGTGAAAAAGTGGAACATTTTGATATTTCAAGATTTAATTTGTTTTCATTATATTTAATGGCTCAAAATAAATTCAAGGCTTTAATTGAATGATTCTGACTTGTCAATGTCATATATGTAGTTTATTTATTTCATATCCATTAGTATTAGTGCAAATTATTGTAAAAGTAGATATAACATTTCCTTTTCATGTAATCTTACATTCTTACATGTTGTTAATGGGCTGATTCCACTTGCGAATGAATGTGCGTCTTATTGTGTCAATACAAAGACAATTTTTATAACCTGCACCATTATGTAGTATTAAAAATAACAATTTAATTAGTGCTCATGCTCCATAGGTTATAAAAAATATAAGTAACTGCAATCATTATGAACACTTATGCATAGCGCATTGTAAATTAAAAAAGTTTCACAAGCCACAATATCACAATGAGATTACACAGAAATTACTACGGGATTTTGTGCGTCGTATATTCCGTTAAAGCATTGGTTTAGCTGACAACGAGTCTGGGTGGATGAAACCATTGTTTGAGTTTCTTTGTTTCACATGTAATAAATAAATGACACACTTCAATCTTGATAAGGGTATTATCGCATACGCACCTACAGGTGTAATTTGCCACAATTAAATATTAACTACTTATAACTAACTATACTACTAACTTTAATTACAAATTAATAATGGACTGGCAAAAGCTGATATTCGGATCCGTAGCTCTTCTCGTGCAATATTTTGCTGACGAATATCTGAAGGAAGACTTCGCAGAAACATTTCCCGTCAAATCAAACGATTATTTTCTACCCAGTGTGGAAACCTACGACTTTATAATTGGTTCGAAAACTTCCATACCAAATGTTTTCAATAAAATTGTAGGAAAATAAAATTAATAACTTTTTACTGTATTTAAGTTGGAGCTGGAACTGCGGGATGTGTCTTAGCAAGTCGTCTTTCTGAAAATCCGAATGTGAGGGTGCTGCTTTTAGAGGCTGGGGGGAATCCGCCTCCACAGGTGGCTGTACCCGCTTTGGCTTTTGAATCTGCTTCAGCTCTTGGAGTTTCCTACCACTACAACACAGTTCCACAAAAATACGCCAATAATTCAGTACGTTACAAAAATTTATTAGCAATAATTTCATATTCTCATTTATTTTTATATTACTTAAATCTACGGTGTATCTAGAATTTGGAAATGGATGGGGGTCAGGCAAATATGGGAGTTGGCCCCCAGCGCTACTCCCCTAAATTTAATACGCTTTTGCGCCAACACATCATCAAGTATTTTTTATAATTATTTAAAATTATGGGGAAGGTTCTGCCATTAGAACAAGGGCGGGTGATGGGTGGTACGAGTACGATAAATAAATTGTGGTGGAATCGTGGACATCCACGTGACTTCGACAACTGGGCCAATTTAACTGGAGACGAATCTTGGAAATATAAAAACTTATTAAAATACTTCAAAAGGTCCGAGAATTATAAAGGGGAATTTCCTGTTGGAGGTACACACTCTTGCAATATTTAAAAATTGCTTTATTTATACATGTATTGCTAGATTTGTTTATAAAAACCGATTTGTGATATTTAATGAACTTATTGTTCGTTTTCTAAAATTATTTTATTTAAATTCACCGCCTACTTTTTCCATCGCAGTAGTGAAAAGTTGAATTTATGTGTTAATTTTAAGTATTACTTTATTTAGATGCACACGGAGTAAACGGGCCTGTAACTGTCTCGAGACAAATCTTTGCTCCAGGAAGGACAGAATGGTTTTATGCGGGGGAAGAGAAGGGGTACAAAATTGTAGACCCCAATGGGCCTCAACAAGAAGGTTCATTTCTCACCCATTTTTTTCTTTTATTTTTCGTAGTAAATGTTGTGTGAATCTGTTTCAAATTTTTAGTATGCAATTAATAATTAACACTTCTAGGTTTTTGTCCCATCGAGTACTCAAAGCAGAACGGTCGTCGTGTGAGTTCCTACTCCGCGTATCTACAACCAATCGAAGCTAGGTCAAATTTGAGGGTAGAACGCTACGCTGAAGTCACACAGGTATTGCTATGTTAAAAATAGAAAATATTATGTACATGAATCAAATGGAATCGTTAATTGAAATATATTTTTATTTTGAAGATTTCTTTCGATCCAAATAACAGCAGTCGAGTTGAGGGTGTTGTATACAAAAGACATGGCATTTTTCAGGGAGCCTTCGCTTCCAAAGAAGTAATTGTGTGTGCTGGAGCCTATGGATCCCCAATACTCCTAATGAAATCTGGGATAGAACCTCCACAGCATCTGAAACAGGCAAACGTATGAAAAAATACAACTTAAAAAAGTGACAAGTGTGCAAAATTGTTATTTATTTTTTCTTCGCACAGATAGAAACAAAAGTTGCACTTCCAGTAGGTGAAAACCTACAAGATCATCCTGTGTCTTTATTAAGAATTCTGATAGGGAATAGCTCTTTGAGATTTGAGCCACAACGAGATATCGATGAAAACGCCGTGAGGGAATTTATCTCCGAAGGAAAAGGTGTTTGTGCATGTTTTATCCACAATTTAAATTATTATTACAAAAATTAAATAGTAGTTTTGACCAATAATAAAATAGTCATATACCGCCAGGTTATTTGACGAGCACGAAGGCGGCAATTGCGCAAGCGTTTCTTGTGTCTTCGGTGGCAGTGGAGGAAAAAGAAAACGATTGGCCCGATATTCAACTATTTGCCTTTGGAGAAAAGCAGGGGGCGTACAACGTGTCTCACGACTATTCCAAAGACGACAAGTGCCTCTACATGTATTCTTCCCTAGTCCGGGCAAGAAGCAGAGGTCGGGTCAGGCTCAACACCAGCGACATTCATGCTCCTCCCCTCATCGATCTAAATTTTCTACAAGATAGAAGAGACGTAAAAATACTAGTTGAAAGTAAAAATAACAGTTTAAATACTATTTATTTTACAAAAACAACTATTTTAGTGGCTATTATAAATAATTGAAAATTTATTTTATTTGGAAATTAATTTCCAGTAATAAAGAAGAGTTTGGAAATATTTGAAACTACCCGCGTGTACCGAATAGCGGGTGCGCGTTATTCGACGCGTCCGCTTCCCGCTTGCAGCAACGTGCCATTCAGAACGGATCCTTACTGGGAATGCTATTTACGGAACACGATGCAGACGGGACATCAACATGGTGGCACATGCCGTATGGGGAGGGGCAAATCGGACCCAAATGCTGTCGTCGATTCTAAATTAATGTGCCGTTTAGAAATTTCTAAATATCTTTATTTTTCAAAAATGACAAAATAAACTGTACCTTTTATACATAGTGCTAATTATCTTGAAACTTAATATATGGTATTGTTTATTTTAGGGTCATTGGAGTTGAAAATCTGAGGGTGGTTGACACTTCTATAACGCCTGTCATCACAAACGCAAATCTTCTAGCAGCTGTTTACATGATTGCTGAAAAATCATCTGATGACATTAAATCTCGTTGGGGACTTTCAGATAATTAAAGTATAAAAACCACTACGAAATTTTCACTTTTATAAAAAATGTTTGTGAGAAAACTGAAACAGCCGCATAAATCAGACGTTCTGAATTAAAATGTGTAATTCAGAAATAGTTAATTTCCATATAGTTTAGGGAAAATTAAAAAGCACAACGTTTCATTAGCAAATATTCCATTTGCAACTCATTCCCAGAGTACATGAATTTTATTTTTTTAAATACAATTATTTTTAATGTTGATTGGAAAGAAGCTTTTAGAAGAGCAAATAAATTCATCACGAGACACACATATTGAATTATTTACTTCATCTGGATATTAATAATAATTCGCATCTTTAAGGTGACCTTAAATGCAAAGTCTGCTTAATAAGTAAATAAAGTAATGATATATGATTTTGATTGCATATAATGAGACAGCCAGCGGAGTCAGGAATCTGTTTAGTTGAGAGAGGTTCTGGTACTATGCCCTGTACACAATATAAAACCCAATGAAGCAAAGTGCACTATATGAAATAAATTTGTCAATTGAACAAGATTTCTTACTCAGAATATGTCCTTGAGTTTATTTTTATGGTTCACAGAAGTCTTTATTTGCTGAGATTCAGTAAATTGTGAAGGAGAATTCTTAAATGATGTAATCACTTAAGGAGGCGATCCGACATTAGAGAAAATCATATGGCGGGATTGAGGGGTTTATATTAAATTGAGTGCCTGTGTGCACTTATATTTTTCCTGCTTTTCAAATAATTGGAATCAGAAGCATAAGGCATAAACAGTCTCCTTTATCAATTTATCAATTTATAGAAACTCTTATAGACTCTTCTAACTCAACCGATTTTCGAGTTTGCTAGACACTGTAGACACCCTAATACATGTTTTATTACTACTAGTCTTTTAGCATCAATCAATATAATTATAAAAACTTACAGCCTCATCTAAATATAATTATTTCATGAATCAGTTCTTAAATTTTTAATTTTATTACAATTTATATATCTGTGGAAAAACTCAGAATAGGAGAATACATTCAGTAAGTATGTAAACGTAATATTATTAATTGCCGAGCAAAAATATAATTAGTCTATATAATGGAAGCATAAAGTAATGTCTAGCAATGTGTATAAGTATAATTGCCTTTTTCAGTTTCCAAGCAAAAAGTATTATTTTAAAATATTTTTGAGTTGGGAGGGTCTGGAGCTGACATTCTAAGAATAATGATGACGTCATTAAATATCATCTTTCTAGCTACACACTTGCCACTTTGTTTATACAAGTCTACAAATTCCCAGTCGATGATTCTTGTCGGTTATTCTACAAATTCAGCGTCTGACTCACAATTTCAATGCAAAAGCAAAAATAAATTGTCATTCATTAGTACATAAACCGGTACTCGCATTTGCACCGAATCATTTCTTCATTTATTTTCCATTTTATTTTCTTGAGCTGTCTTTTCTCGCTGTCAGTCTGATGTTACATACTCCTGAGTAACACAACTTTACAATACAATTTCAATTCACAAGACTATATAATAGTGTTGTTACCCATTACATTTTTTCAGTGTTATTTTTTCTGACCAATGAATTGGATCAAGTGTGTGCCTTTCGTGGGGACGGCGGTGAGTGCATGCGAATGTGTGGGAGCCCTTATTGACGGCGACGGTAAAAGAGCGCTGTGCAAATTTGGGGAGACTTTGGTTGACGGAGCTTTGGATGTGGCGACTGTGGCGTCCGGCGGTCTGACAGCAATAGCAACAGCTCCCGGAAAAGCTGCGGGGAAGGCAGCAGGAAAAGCAGCAGTGGGAGCTGCTGTTAAAGGTGTAGCGGGACGAGCGTTTGTCGGTGCCGTGGCCGATAATATGGCCAATTCAGGTTCCCGAAGAAGTGCAGGAGGGGGAGGTGGCGGAAATGGTGGGAACGGGGGACAAAGACGAAAAGGAGATCATGAGCGGGATGAGCGTATGATTTTTCAGAGTCTTTTACATAAAATTTATTTATCTGTATATAGTCTAAACTTTTATTATGTAGCGGGTAAATTTTGTTTCTGGCATAGAGACAAGCGAGGAGGATCCAATAATTGACTTTGAGCTTGGCCCCGACGGCCGAACACAGACTTTGACTGCAAGGATCTATCCGCGTCACTTACGTCGCGGGTTAACTCGAGGACGAGGATACACGGCAAGGGTGCGGAGACACGTTGAAAGTTTGGACAGGTGCACATTGTCCCCTCCCGGGGAGGGTGGAGATGAAGTGGGGCATATTATCGGGTGGAAACTGGGTGGTCCATCGGACGCTCTACATAATTTCTTTCCACAGACGCCCTCTTTCAACAGCCAATTCTGGCACAAATTGGAGAAGAAATTTTTCGATTTTTTGAACGGGCGATCGGAAAATGCTTGGGTGTGGGTTCACTTTGAATTTCTATATCCACCTGACTCTAATCGACCTGACTATGTAGAGATCATTTGGGAGTTTTCAGACGGGTCTAGGGGCAGCGAAACCTTCAGCAATAAATAATCCCACTTTTATAAGAGGAGAGGTCTATTCATATCTCTCCTGATTAAAATCGGAGTCCTGGATGATTTTTGGCGAAAATAGTTTAAGAAAAATAAATATGTAGAATAATGCAAAATAAATTGCAAAATAAATTTCCACCAATCGGTAAACCATATCGAGAAATTGTTACGCTTTTGAAGAATCGGTCCAATAAATTTTTTTGAAACAGTATATTTCCGACCAAGCCGTTATATTTTCTGAATCCAAAATACTTGTTCATATAACATAATTGCAAGTGAAATACATGCCATGATGAATATAGTATAGTATTTATTATATTTTTTATTTATACATTTCATCCATTTGTAATTTGAAAATTGACACAACATTATTATTGGCCATCCTATTACGACCCCATGACATGATATGATAAAAAATCATAGTAAATGTGTTATATGAATATGACACCTTATATTATAAACCAATTAATTACAGTCTTGTTTTGCTTCATGGTAGTTAGTTCAGACAGTTTATATTATAATTTATTTGTATATATTGTATTTTAGTACTAAACTAATTTTATACTCTTCTGTACTTTGTGGGTACAGTATCTTTATAATACTTCTATCTCCACTTGCGAGGGAAGGTATTTTTCTAGCTGTTGTATGTTGTTGAGTTGAGACGTTGAGAGCATATATCCCATATATAGTGTGCCAAAACATGCCAGTTATTTAGCATAAAATATTCAAAGTTAGATAGGGACTTGGTTACAGTACGACAACAAATAAACCGGTTAAACACAGCAGTAGCAAAGAAACGAATGGAATAGTGACTCTGTAGTGTGAACAATGACACAATAACAGTAACCGTGAAAGGATGTTAACAGCAATATAATTAATATGACCGGTACATGCATTTAGAAATATTATGTAATTGGCGATCTTCAAATTTAAATTTAGCGGTTTAACTTTCAAACAGAATTGGCGTAGTAGCATTTAAAATGCAATGTACAGTTCTAGTTGTATTGACACAATAGTCAGTCTAAAAGGTCAAAGGTGCTGAAGGAGCTGACCGATTGACCCCATCTCCGAACTTAGCCTTCCAAGGGACCACTAAAACACGTGTACAAGTGTGAAGTCATTATCTCAAACCATTCTTTAGTTATCGTGCAAACAGACAGACAGACAGATGGACAGACACGAAACGCATTATTATAAAGAAACTTCGTTTCTTAATAATTATTATAAAGAAACTTCGTTTCTTAATAAGCCATAGGACCCAGTAAAATATTGATTTTTATCTTTTCCTCACTTTTTATATCGATAACATATTGTATAAACGTGTCCAGAACCCTGTTGAACAATAAAGTAAACATTAAATTATTTCGCACATAGAAACTGTCGTCAGACTGTCGATATAAAGCAAACAAGCAAACAGTTCAACATTGGACAATAAAAACCAAACCCTATATTATAAATAGAAAGCTGTCGATTTTGACAACAGTCTCATCCATTACAAATAAAATTAAACAAAGAATAAGCTAAAGAAAATTGTTCCTACACCCAAATAGTTTTCACAGACAAAAACAATAAAAATTCTTGTAAAATGTTTGCACTTCTATTTACTTTTTTAATTTGTTTTGAACAAAACGAGGCATTAATCAATTTTGTACAATCGTTTCCAATCAATTTGGAATATTTCCAAAACTGTGATTTTCATTTAACATCCGAAGAAAATTCAGATTTGATTGAGCCTTTTTTAAATCTGAATCAGCATTTTCAACCGTGGACAATTTATACCTACGAGGAAAAAGGAAGACAAAATTCGAAACAACGATTTCGTGCAACAACGTTTGGCAAAGAAAAATGTGGCATCAATGTTATTCTTGACCCTGATGACCTTTTCGAAGCTCACGACGCCATGAAAAGTTTCCGTGGTTTCCGCGATGACAACTATTTCATTGTTGTGTATTCTTTCGAATCATTTCCTGTGGCATTCCATACACTGCAGAATGCATTTGAAAGAATTACGAAGAATTTTGACGCGAAAATTGTTCACATCTTTGTTGATTTGAATTGGAGGCTGGAAATGTTCTTGCGACCTGAATTTGGGAACCACATCATGCCCCTGGATGTTGAAAACACTCATCCGTCCAAATGGGAATTATTTTGGAAAAGTAAATCGCATTTTGAAGAAGAAGAAATGGAATTTGATGTTTTCATCATCCCAAAAGATTTTCGTTCCATCAGAAACACAGAAAAGTGTCCTTCAATTTACGAAAGTATTCAAAGTGGAGAAGAAATGTGCGTAGCCAGACAATGGGCAGTTGACATTCTCTCAATGAAATACAATTTCACCCCGGTGTACACAAAAAAACTCCCCGCGTTAAAATACAGTAACACTCTTATAGTTCCCGAGCTGAAGAATGCCAAGTACGCCTTTTACCAACGGTTTGTTTTAATTCAACACATGAGACATCACATTTTTTACTGTGACACAAGAAAAGTCATTTCTTCGCCATTTGTGACGTGGGTGAAAATTGGTTATGACGTCACTTCATGGATTTTCATTTGTCTGTCTTATTTTCTTGTCACAGTGTACATTTATTTGTACATCCTAAAGGTAAAAAGGCTTCAACGGGTGCGCCATTCTTTTTCTTGGCTCACGGGGATTTCCCTACTCTTTCGTCAAAATCACACTCCGCTTTCCACAAAAATTATTTTACTCCTGGCTTTTTGTGGTTGGCTGATTTCTTCGGTTTACGAATGTTTTGTTACGAGGGAATTCACCGCACCTTATCACCCGCAGCCCTTTGACAATTTCACTCAACTCATTAAGGCGGGATATAAATTCTATCTCTCTTCCCCCTTGGCTATATTTAATTTTCAGGTGATTCACATTTTTGAAACACACAACCTCGCTCACAGAATTTGGGATTATCTTCATGTGAGCGAACTATGGGGGAAAAGATTGACACCCGAGTACGCAAACAAACATAAAGTTTTTAGTGACATTTCAAACAAAGGTTTTTTTGAAGCCCCCTACAGAAGATTTCAATGTCACATTTTACCTGATCCGTACCTCGCTACGGAACAGTACTGGTATTTTGCAAACCGATTTCAAAATGTTCTTGCAAGATCCGCAGCCAGGCAAATGTCAAGTGGAATCCGTCAGACTTTCACCGGTGGTAGTTGGGGCTGGTGGAAAAACAAAATGCTAAGAAGAGCAGAATTAAAAGAATACCGGGAAAACTTGCCACAACTGATGAAATTAGACGATAAAATTTACACAGTGCTTGTAATTCTCATTGCAATGCTCTCCATTTGCTTTTTAACGTTTTTAGCAGAGTTCTGTGTTGGCAAACGGAGCTGTTTCACATTTTTCTTAAAGAGACTGCAACTGCTAATTGTGCCAAAGGTGTGTTATGTATTTGAGTTCATAAAAAGAAAAACAAGCGAACTGATATCCCGAATTAAATTTGTATGTAGAAGAGAGGATACAACATTTGTCACAGTTATAAATGTTCAAACTGATCTTATGAAAAATTGAAATCAATCTGCTACATTTTTGTAAGAACTAAAAATGGGTTAGATTATTAACATCTTTTGCTATTAAAAACAACAATTATTTTGTATCAGCCAGTTATTTTATTACTTACATGACTAACTTAACAGTTATAAAACAATAGAAAAAGCTACACTCTGGTTTGGGCTTGCGGAGGATACAAAAGAATCGACAAAATGCAGTAATGCCATTTTAATGAGTTTTAATGAATAAAAACATATGTAAAATAACACAATATACGTATTAACAGCATTTATTGTCATCATTTAAAGAATGTACCTTTTCAATAATCAGTTAATAACTGTAAATGCAATCATAATAAAAAATTGTGATAAAAAATTGAGATAAAAATACGATAAAATATTTCGATAAGTCGACTATTTCGATTGGCTGGTATTGATATCCGATTGAACGGATCATAATATCTTCTATAATTATTCGCAAAGGTCAGTTCTTCACATTTTTTTTCTTTCTCAATCATGAATTAATTATGTGTCTTTTATTGTTAGTCGTTTCATTTGTCATAATAAAGTTCTTATTGGCAACATTTAATACTTTGCTAAATACACAAGCAATTTAGTGAATTTAGTTATTTGCCACCATAGGCCGCACATAACCCCTTTTTCCGGTGGTGCTCCCACCAAATGCCACTTTATTAGGTGGTGCCCTCCCCAAACAGAACTCCTGGGTATGCCCTTGAAATTGGGGACACAGTTTTGTGTATGAAAATGTTATCATAATCTCCAGACGCTTTAAATTTTCCATAGCCATTTCTTGTCATGATATTTCTCAATTCTGTTTGTTCATCCGCCTTCAAAAGAACAACTTCCACCACCCACATCTAAATCACCCAAGTCGAATTACAAATACAATTACAAATACAAATTCAGTTAAATCAGACGAAATAATAAATGACAGTGAAATCATAATTGCTTTACTTTGACGTGAATGAGTTCGAAGGGAAAATTCTTTAAGATTTTGAGTTCAACTCCTTGAACGTCGAGCACAATGAGGTCCACTTGAGTGACGCCTGTTGCAGCGATGAGGGAGTAGAAGGGAATGGACATAACTTCGAACTGTGTGAAATTCGATGGAATCCAGCTCGGGAAGATACCAGATCCATTCGCTGTAGAACTGGAAGCTGGCCAACTGTCCATTGATGTTATTTCCGACTGCAAAATATAATCAGTTCATTATTCACAATTTTACAATCAGTTAATTTGTGTTGTTATAGTCTTCATTTATTGGATGTCTAATTTTTTTAGAAATCTAACAGACTTTGCCACCATAATGCATTTACTTAATTTATTCTATTAATAGTAAGCTGTATAACCAAATTCAATATATTTAATCGGTAATATCAGTACCGAGCGGGTAGCTAACTGCCGGCGGTACACGGGTACCAGGCCGCAGTCTATCTTTTAAGAACAGCATCATCTCAATGAAATTAAATTTGGGTCCGTCCAAAAAGGTAAAAGGTTTAGGAAAAACATTCACAAAAATTTCAGCTTAGTAAAGCTACGACTTCAAATTTAAAATTGTTCAGCATACAAGAAGTACAAGTTTTGAGTTTGTAAGAAGAATTCATGTAAGAAATGCCAAAAAGAAAAATTAATTTTGAAACTTGGCTTTGATGAACAGTGAAAGGTGCTTTTTGGGAGAACAAAATGTATTACAAAACTGTAGCACCTAGAAAGATATTATATATCTCAATCAAAAGGAAAAATGATGTTTCTGCATCTTTCTTCCCCATATGGAACCATCTTTTCCCCCTTCGTTTTCGAAACAGAACGGAAAATGTCTCACAACACATGCACTAAAGCATGCGCCCAAATCACGCAGTATTCCAAAGTCGTCCAATTGAATGTATTAATTTCGATTGCTTGACTCAATATTATGAATACGATTTACATGCTTAATGAGAATATTTATTCGTACCATTTCAGGATGATCGAAGATGGAGAGACACACATCGGCGACAAAGGCTTTGCGATGAACTTTTCTGAGTTCTGGAATGAGAATGGGGTTACATTCAATGAGTAAACCCGACCACCCTAAATCCCTCTCCAGAAAAAGAGTTTCAGAATATTTTCCATCGTAACCTCCACATTCAACGTAAAATCCTCCCCTCTAATAATACAGTAATTATGATTAATTAATACGAATATCTTTATACGAAAGGTCAAAATACTCTTAATTTTCAGGAAACATTTTATTAAATGCGAATGTGAATATAATTTAGCCTCACTTGGTTGCCAAATACTTTTGTGATTTTTGCAAGAGTTCTTGGGTCTCCTCCGGGGACGGCTGTTCGGGTTCCGTTAAAATTGTATGGAAGTTTGGAAGGAGGAGTTAAATATCGAGCTTTGACGTAGTTTATCAATCTTGGATCCTTCTGGTTGAAATTTTTCAGTTCATAGGGATCCATAATTGTCACATTAGAACTTAACCAGTCATCTGATGACTGCCATTTCGTCAACAACGACAATTTTGGTGGCAATATTGAGGGACTCGACTGCGAAGAGATTTTGGAAGTTGTAGGTGCAAGTAATACGTAGAGGATGAAACATAAAAGAACAATTACACCCATTTGAACAAATAGTGGAAGTCGATTAGACATCTTTAGCGCGTCAAATAGAGATTTCTGTATATTAATAATAACAAGGAGTGTTGTGCTATTGTCCTATTTCTTTGCCACATTTAAGAGGCAGATCTTCCTATCACATAGCTCTTCAGTTACTGTCAAAATTTGGTATGCATTGTTTGTTTAATATTCCAACAGAATAAGAATCCAACTGGACTAAACAACAATCATTGTATTACTGGTGTTAAAAATGTACTGTCGCCAATTTTGGTTAATATAACATTAAAGGTATAGATGGACATGGGCGTACCCAGTATTTCTGTTTGGCATGGGCAAAACCTAATGAAGTGACATTTGGTGGGGGCACCACCGCAGAAAACAAGTCCTTTGCGGCCGAACCCCTTTTTTCCGGAATTTGGAGGGGGTACGGCCTCCAGTGCCCCCCCCCTCTCGGTACGTCCTTGCAAATGGAGGCATTTGTGTATATGTTGCAAGAGTTGCAACCATTATCGTTCATTTCATGCATCCCCGATTTGCCTTTTTTCAAGACACATGAATA
>JABASD010004751.1:0-14422 GCA_019776165.1 Pogonognathellus flavescens | reverse complement strand
AATAGGTTATTTGCGGCCGAAGGCCGCAAATAAACGATTTTTTACATGTTGGGCACCCCCATCAAACGATTAGGCACCCCCCCAAATGGCAATTCTAGTTACGCGCCTGGAAATGGTCATCGAATATTTGTTGGCCAGTGGCCAAAATGGTAGAAAGTGACCAAAATAGAAAAACAGTAGATTTTAAGGCTCTGTTTTTGAATATTTTGTTATTTTGTTAACAAATATATATCTGTTTGTAATAAAAACGTCATTTTAAACTATGAATTATTATGCTACATAAAGTTTAAAAGTTAATTTGGTATTTGTATGCTCTTCTTTATATTTAAATGCAATTTATTTGGAAGAAAACATTCAAAACATAGTAATTTTATACTACCATTTTTACCCTCTAGTGGCCATTTTAGCCATTTTGGCCAACCGGGTGGTTGTTAAGGAAAAATGCCGGCAAAAAAAGGACTCTGCAATTGACTGATAAATAAGTTTTGAAATATTCGCCTTTATTGTTTGCATAACTTTGGCTGAATAATTTTTTCGACCATTATGAAAATAAAAAACTGACTAACGGTCAATTATAACTATGGATTTAGTTTGTGCTAAGAATTTTCATCACTATCAGTTGTCTCCGCCTATGTATTTTTTTCCTGATGATTTTTTTCCGCTTTGAATTTTTGACGATGAGTTGTCGTACCTATGAGTTGGATACTACGACTTGTCTGGTAATCAAAACAACCGAGCTACGACAACAGTCATGTTAAGAAAGTTAAGATAAACCCACACATTTCTCAACGGCTCTTAGAACTTGAGAACTTCATTAGTATGCTCATATTAAATGTCATTAAGCAAAAAGCAATAATAACATTGTAAGCTGGATTGGTAAAATAAATGAATGAATGAATCCACACAAACTTTCTTCTATTGCGAGTAGCGTTCAGTACAACAACACGTTTCCTAACTATTTGACACTGTTCTATAGTCAACTTTATACATTATGCTTTAATTCCTTTAATATTGATAATCTCACTAAGCAGAAATGATCGGCGGTATGACAAAACCAACATCCGTTGCGAATGGTATATTATTATGCTCCTTTTAAGTCTCATTAAGTAAGAAAACTGTAAGCTTTAATAGTTAATCATTTATGAAAGACTCCACGCATATACATGTATGTAAAATCCAACTTAAATAATACACTGATTCAGATATTACAATTCGAATGTGATTGATGTCCAAAACGACAACAACTTATATACCCATTTGAAGTCATTCATTAGTCAGCTTTATAGAATATGCATTAATTCCTTTGATTTTAAACGACTCAAGCGAGAAATACGCTTTTAAATTCAGCATCTTATGATTAATTGATATTAAAGCTATTTGCAGCACGACATCAATGTAAAATGAAGTTTATAAAACGGAACTTTCTGCAATTTATTTGCACTGTGCATTGACAAGTAGGGATTAAAACAGGCGTACACTGAAACAAAATTCTCAAATTGTATATTTTGTATTTGGCTTGAATTCTATTACTTATAAATACTATTTTAACCCCAGCAATAAAATAAATTTTGAATTAAAGTTTTAGAAAATAGATTTTTGAATTCAATAAAAATTGCTTTTTATTTTTCCAAACATTGTAAACTAAAAACAATAATTTCGAGAACAAAAACATGAATTCAAAGGGAACGGAAGTTGACAGAAAAACACTTTTTGAAAATTTTCATGGAATGAAAACTCCATTGGACTATTTCGGTTTTCATATAAATATTTTGTCGTTTATTGGACTCTTGCCCTTATTTTGGAATCAAGAAAGTCAAAAACTGGACTATGATAAAAACAGCGGACGGCACAAATTCATTCAATGTCTAATGATTCTTAAGATTACGCAGGTTATATACGTCTGTTTTTCTTTGATATCTTTAAGCAAAAACGCAGACACACCGCTACGGGAACTAGTGTTCGGGTTTTTTGTGTTTGTAGGGCACATTCTGTATACATCTGGATGCCTCTGTTTATTTATGAAAGGAAAGCCTATTGCAGTGTTTTTCAATCGGTTGATGTGCAACGATGCGATATTTAAAGGTGAAATGGTGTTAATTTATTTCGAATATATAATATAAACACAAATAAATTTAATAATCATTTTTTTATATTTTTCCTATTTTAAAAAATACAGGCACAGCTGTCGTGTTATCCAAAGAGGTTCAAACACACGTACGATTAGAAAATCGACTCTTAAAAAACTGGATGCCTTGTATTATAAGTACAACGACATTGGCATTCGTAATAGTGTCAATATATTTCCCTGGCAAGCACTGGATATCTGGAGAGTTGTATCCGAACCCCACAAATGCAAACATGATTGCGACACGTAATTTAGTGATGGCGATAGAAGCATTTATCAACATTATTGGAACACTTCCCCTCACTATTCTCGAGTTTTATTTAATGCTATACTTTAACCGAGTTCCTATTTGGTTTTCGTATTTAAGGTAAAAAATCAAAACTATTTATTAGCTAGATTTGCAAAAAACTAACAGATTAGAAGATCTGAAGTTTGATTTCTTATTAATCTGCTGTTTTCATTTTTTGTTAACATATTTGTTTCATCTCTCACATTTTAATTAGCTGGTTTTAAATTAAAATTAAAAACTGAAACGTATCTTGTCTAATGAATGTCCACATTTTTAATCAGGTCACTCAACGAGGATTTTAAAATTCAAGTCTGCAGACGAATCGAATTGTTTAATGAAATATTTAAGCACTCAATCACTACGTCATTCATTGTATCATCTTCAGTGTGTCATTGCGCTGGCACATTGTGCTGTCTGTATGGGATCATAAAATTCGGTATGGAAGACATAATACTACTCTGGGCACATTTTTACGTCGGTGTGTTGTGTGAATTCATCACACTTGTACTTTTGATGGGCGCCGGACAGTGTTGGCATTATTCGTCTGATGTCTTGGAGGATATGAAACAGACGTTTCCTATGCCACTACTGCGTAGAAAGCAGTTGGTAAGTATGAGACCTTACGGCATTCAGTATGGACCTTTGAGGTGTGTAAAATACAAACACTGCTTCGATCATAACGACGCTATTATTAACAATTTAATTTCACTCTTGGCAGTTTAATTAGGAAGCATTAAAAAAAGTATTCTCCTCCTTAAGGTCACACAAATGGTCAATGGCACGCTTTGTCCTTAATATTTCATAATATGACACTGTTTAATCTATGAAATTAAGTTAGTATAAAACTAATTATGTTTTTACTCCCGAGAGTATTTAATGTATTTAATGAATTTAATGTATTTACTGTATTTAATGAATTTAATGTATGTAATGTACTTAATGTATTTAATGTATGTTTTATGTATTATGTTAATTGTATATTTAAGGCAGTCCAAGATCTATGCTCACTTCGCTCGCTGAACTCTTCGGCTCAGCGAGCGAAGTGTGCATAGATCTTTGACTGCCACTATACAAACCACACTGATATCTCATGGGTGTCTAGCTCATACTCATGATTGATGCCTCGACACACAAAACCACACTAACACAACGCAACAATCTATCTTTAGATTGGCGCAGAATACAAATTGCCGCGTATTGCTATTATTGCAATGAAAATACTATGACGGCCGTCTCGGGATGACGGCCGTCTCGGGATGACGGCCGTCATCGGGTTACCGCTAGTTTCTGAATACAGAGATATCAAACATGATCTGAAATGTGTACATTTATCGCCAGAACACTATGTATAATATTATACCTACACTGTGCGGAAAATAAAAATATTCTTGCTTCATAAATATTGTAGCGCCGCCATGTGTACTGATGTTGTATTTATATGGGAGAATATAGCTGGGATGACAAAACGTGTTAATGAATCCAGTCAATTCGGGTTTCGGCATTGTGCAGACTCCTCTCGTGGTCTTCAGTCAAGATGGAATTGATGCAAATTTTACAAAGTGACTTAGGAAAGTAAAAGTGATTTGCCGTTGTTCGGTGTTTGTAACTTGACAGGTAGATCGGTGGCTGCCACCTTAGTACTAGGAACTGTGACGAAAATTATTTATCTGGCAATACAAGATGCAGCAACAGTAACGCATTCAATTGAAGCAAGTCAGGCGAACCTAACAGGATTCTTTCCTCTTCCCACTTCAACTTGGCCTTACGCTATTTCCCATTCAATCTTCTTCAGAAATGTCAAGTTGTGTTCGCATCATGGAACTCCCCGGCCTGAAAAATAAAATATTTGCTATTGGAAAAAGAATGCAAATTTTGAATATTCAATTCTAAATCTGACTGAGATCGATCTGAGATCTGACTACATATAATGTTACAATTTTGTATTGCGCGTCAAGGTGGCATGAAAACTATAAAAATTAATACCTATTTTTATTCTATTCTTGGGATCATATGACACAAATATTTATGTCAAATTGGCGAGAGTTGTATATACACATTATTTGGCCGACAAAACTTTCAGATAAGCTGAGTCTGTACAATAACAGGATTCACGTCAAATGACAAAGAAATGGAACCCATAAATCAAACAAAGCATTTGATCCGCAAATTTTATTATTCACACTTTGATTTGTTTATTTGAGTCTTATCTTAGCTAGGTAGTATATTTACAAAAGCTATTTTTGCTGTAATATCTTATTTGTATTTTGGTTTAAAACTAAAACGGGTATCTCAGAATGCATTTGATTTATGTTAATTAATTTATTCGCGTTTTTAAGACATGACGGCAGTCAATGCATCCACGTTTTAGGAAAACTGTAATACGAGAATTTCGCCATGCTTTGCGTAAAAAATGAAACTGGCAAAAGTGCGCACAGGGGAAGAAGAGCTGATGAGAATATTAAGGATTTTGTAGTATTAAGACTTGACTAGGACTGTGATGCTCACATTGTACTTGGACAGGTTTGTGCATTGTACACTTTGTAATTATAATGGTAGTGCAGAGTACATGTACCTTAATACCCGAAACACTGCAGTAGCCAAGAAACCCGGTGGTGGTAATACCTACATAGCGCATTCATATTATAACAACCTCAAGTTTCTCTACCTCAAATATTAATTCATCACACACAGAACTAATCCCAACTGAGATTCTCACTGAGCCTATTAATCTTGAGCGGCTGATGGTCACGGTCTCTCCTTCGCTTCATCTCGCTTCACTCTTTCTTCTCACAATTCTGCGGACACACATACATTACTAATACAAATGAGACTTTACATTACAACACCTACAAACAATCCTTCATTTCTCCACAAACTCTTTCTTGCATCCTTACATGTAGCTGCAATGCATATACGTCAACACCATCGTTAAGCTCCGGATTTTTTGCAATCTCTTAATTTACAAGGAATTATTCATTTATAGACTGTAAAGATTGCTGCATTTAATCATTTATCTCTCTAAGACGAGTACAATTGTACAATCAGCTCGGCCGGCCAATAAGCATAATATACAGATATTGTGTAGCCCTCTGTGTATCAGAAAAAAATTCGATGGAGCAAACTGGAATTTTAAACACGCTATGCAGTTTAAAACTCAAACTCAAAATTCATTTTGTTTTGCATAAAATAGTAAAGGAATATCTTAAAACTTCTGTATGAAGTAAAATAGAGAGTGTGTGTGAGTTAATTACGCACTTCTTAGTATGTAGTGGGTGCATCGTAACTTTTTGTTTCTTGTGCAATGTTATAGCGTGGCAGGCTAAAAACTGAAGAAATGCACATGGCAGAATTGTTGAAGGTGGCGGACGTGAAGTTGGTGGTAGTAATAAGCATTGTGTGTAGAAGACGTAGGTAGTGCGTGTCGTGGATTCTTTGTGTAATTGTTTCGTTAACAGAAATGGAGTTGCATTAGTGTTGTGTTGCATTAGTGTTGCGTTGGAGAGAGGAGGGGAAGTACACGAAGAGTTCTCTCTGGTGCCCCATCAACTTTCTCCGTGACGTTTCCTAAAGATTTTTCCGCACGTGTCTACTGCCTTGACTTGTCTTGACTTGAGAAAAGTTAGGCTGACTTGACTTGTCTTCCTTTCCCTCATTTCCCTTTCATATGAGTTTTCATTCTCATCTCTTCAGACCCTCTTCCCAAAAGTTCATACAAGCTCATTATTTAACAATGCTAGTTCTTCAAATGATTCTGTAGTCACAAATGTCTCTGTCCGTATTGATCCCACCATTGTTACCCCTCCTCCTCTTTCTTTTCTTCTTGTTATTGTCATTGTCCACGTTATTATGCATCTATTATACATCTATTATACAATAACTCCTATGTGTGATCCACACAAAGCACTTCTATTCCTTTAATTTTACCCAATGTCAAATGAAACAACTTTATGCAACTCATACTTATTGCATCATTTACAATCTTCTGAATTAATGCAATGTAGTGGTGACACAACTTATTTTCCAAACCAGTTTTATTTAAAGTTCACTGAATTAAAACTTAACTGCTGCCGACATTGAAAATGAAGTGAAAATACTGAAAATGTCAACATACAACGTTTTCAGAATAATACACCACCACGGTTCTACAAGTACATACTTATACAAAATACAAGGCCAAGTAATCTTAAATATACCAGAAACTTCTAGGAAAAAAAGTCTAGTGGGATTGATTTTTCAATTGTCAAGTGCTTACCAACTTTTTTTTTACTTTGCAATTTTTGTTACTTTAGAACTACGGGGCCACAATTATTAATAGCTAAACTGAAATTAATACAGTTCTGTATTTCATTCCCACTCTAACAATAATAAGTAGCGCAAGCTACTTTATAAGAATACTGCATTTTAAATACAGTTCAAGTAAATTATATTTATGTTTGGAAGTGAAAACCATCAAATTTCAAATTTGAAGACTACCGATATTGTTTAAATATTTTGAGAAATGAGAATTTTTAAATATAATTTATATTAAGAATAGTTATTCTGCTGCTAACTTATTTCACAACCCTTTGGTGACTCAGTTAATAATATTTTATTCTTGCGCTACTTTATTACAGCTTTGAGTGGTTTATGGCTTCATATAAATAACCAAGATAGAGTTATGTATTATGGATTTTAAGAATAATTATTAATAAGTCTCCCTGTACGCATTTCATATTAATTGAATAGTGCATGCAAAGCGTGTGTGTTGTGGTAATTGGGCTTTTGCTTACAACACATTCTCCCGTATCACACTGCTTCCTACAAATTTCAGTTTCCTTTGCTTGCTTCGTCCTACAATTATGCATGTATTTCAACCGTTTACAATTTTGCTCACACAAAGGTCGCGCTACGGCTTCACCAGTTAATTTGTACCGTTTTAATGAATGTACAGAGAAAATCTGGAGTTGTACTACTTGCTCCATATAGCACAATGACTCCATAATACTCACGTCATCAATGCATGGCATATTCACTCCCTGTGTGTATCTACTGCAACACTCCGATAATATACTCACTCCATGACTCCATGGCCTGTGTTTGTTGTACAAAGTGTGCTTTGCCTGCTTGTTTCACTGAGAGACCTGAGGACGAGAGTATATTACGCTACACTTAGTGTGCCATTATTCTCAAGTCTCCGGTTACACTGTTTTCGGAGTCTCCTGACTTGTGAATACTAAACGGGAGAGTATGGAGCGTTTGTGATTTCTAATAAATGTAAACTGAAATGAAGTGGTTTAAATCAACTTTCTCTGGCTGCAAGCATTGACGGTGGTGGAACATTGTTGATACAATGTTGCCCTAATACTCTCTCACTCTTTCACTCTGTGTATAGCTAATGCACTAATAAGAACATTACACAGAATGTTCGTGGATTGTTGGAGACAATGCAAATACACAGTTGGCTTCGCTGCGTCTACGGCTCCTTTCGCTTGACTCGGGATGCGTTGTGTTAACTTGAAATGAAATCGCAACAGAATCATTGCGATAATGTAGCTACGGAGACTTGTATTTAACTTCCTTCCTTTATTTTGACTTTCCTTTGGCTTCGCTAAACTTTCACTTGACTAGCTCCTGTATTTCTATTAAAATAACGAATAACTAACCCCGTGCCAAGTAACTATTAATAATATCTCATTTCGACTCAGTTTACACAGAATAATGGACTACTACTACCATTCTTCAGTTCTCTCCATCCCGCACACATACAAAACTAATAGCAGGCAGTGTGTGTGTGGAGCTGTGTGTGGTGGTATTTGAGAGAGCAGAAGAAGTGAAGGGAGCAGAGGAGCTGCTGCTGTTGGAGTATGGCAAAGACATTGCTTTTGATGTTTGGTGCACAATAAACGGGCGAGCTCAGCACAAATTCAATGAATGTTAGATAGAACGATAGATCCTATCAGCCTTTCCTGTTTGTCTCAATGGCTTTTCCTCCCAATTTGTTTTCTGCTTCGCCAATTGTCCCTCAGTTGTCGTGTGGATGTGTGTCTTTTCTCTCTCTCTCTCTCTCCATGCACATAGTAATACTAAACATTCACATAGGTAGCCCACTTAGTCAGACCACTGCTACTACTCCGAGTCTGTGTACTTATCTGGGTACTGGGAGAATGCAGAAACGTGTGTGGAGAGAGCTAGATGTGTTCTTTGTACTTATTCTTATCCTTCTCGCGTATCTTCTCTTTATCCTCCACGTGCATACCAAATTCCGGTTGTAGGAGCAGTTCTTGTGTTGTGGCCATGTACGGGCTACAGTTCTCCTTGTAAGTACTTTGTTTGCACTTTCTCATCCGTCCCAGCACCCACCAGTGTAAAATAATACGCGGAGTTAATGTACATAGAAAGTACTGCGATGCTCCACTCGTATTATCTCTCTCTCTCTACTTCTTGCAATAATAGTCTCACTTGTGTAACATTAACGAATGATTTCCTTGTCCTTCTCTTTCTCCCTCTCCACCACGTATCTCCGTATTAGCACGGCTATTGTTGTTATGTGCTGGAGCGTGTGCTTGTTGTCGAGTGCTATTGGGCTGTGGCAGTACGTGTGTGCTTTGTGTACGAGCACTTTGGTGTTATGTTATGTTGTGTTGTTAATGGCATGCAATAGGGATAAAGCAATGGCTCCTGCATAAATAATCCAAGTGTGAAGTAAACGAATACGGACTCTTGTACAACTACAAACACAACAACTGCCAGGCTACGAGTGTAAGTGTATATAGGTGCTTAACACAGAACAAACATTGTAACAGGACTACTCTCTATCAACAGAAGAAGCCTCACTCCCAGTCCCTCCACAAGTTAACACGAGACACACATGCTCCTTCCGTGTATATTTCTGTGGCAGACTCCACTCAGTTGAAGAAGAAAGATAGACTGTGACTGCGAGATGAAAGAACAACAAAGAGTGTAGAGAATAGAGTTTGAGTTGCTTGACTTTTAAATAGATATCCGTTTTACTGTAATGTGTGTTTTTCTATGAACCTTGGCAGGGCAGACTCAGCCTCGTCTGAAAACTACCTCCCAGAACGTAATGGCCTTACTGAATTCGGAAAGGTGAGACTTTCTCCATTATTCCTTTGGAAACTTAATTCTATACATCATCTTTCATCTGAATTACATTTTATTATGCAAATGAATGCTTCCAATGTGTGTAAGTCAAGACAAGTCAACTCAATTTTAATAAGCTTTTCTTATCGAATGTACCTGCACTGTCACCTACGATGCACCTGCGTCTTCTTTCCATTTGAAAATCTACATTTATTCCAGGAACGATTATTTCATCGAAATACACATTAATATTATTTTACTGAATGAAACTGTGTACCATTTTTCTTTCTTATTGGTAGCCATAGTAGAAGTAGTTTTACGACGATTGTTGATAACTGTAAATAAAGTAGACGAGGTGAACTTTGGCTGTGAATGAAACAACAGCAAAGGAATTTCATTATAGAACAGCACGGAAATTTTTTGCGCCGACTGCGAGGAATTTCTGTTCAGATTGGCTACATTCTTCAGTACAAAGTCAATCTTTAGATCAGTCAGCAAGTGCTCCAATTTTGTCTTTATGGAGAGAGTTGGTAGCAGCACAGGACAATAAATAAGAACATTTCCATTGATTTTGATTATCGCTGAAGATATTTTTACGTCACCATTCCCGGAATGTGACATACGTAATAGAAAACTTTACGTATTTCATGTACGAGGAATAAAAACGGAATGGCTTATTGGTATTTATAGAAAGGAAAGGTTTATTAAGGAGGGTAGTGCTGCCTGAATTGGTCTTAATATCCGAATCAGCTGCAGCAGCCTGGAAAATAACATTGGTGCTGCTGTGGGTGTCCTTGTGTACTCTTGCTTATAAGTATGATTGCAGTGGGCGAAATCCAACTTCCAGATTTTGACGCCCGTCTTAAGCCGAAAAATGGTTTTGGCAGAATAAATCACTGCAGTGTAATAATAATAACGATACTGCGAGCCTGGAGTAAGGAATGCAAGTGTTGCCGTGCACATTCAATTCACACTTGCAGAAAACAAAGTGAATTCTGGTCTTTGGCTGAGAGAGGTGAACTTTTCGGAGTCATTTCCACTTGCTAATTCCTTTGCTGGCGGGTGAACCGCAGTCCATTGCACTGAATGTCATTATTTCATAGTTCAGTGGTGCTTATCTGAGATGTGCTGGAGACAGAGTTACGACTAACGACCACTCCGCTCCTCTCCAGCTTTCTCTTCCTCCAAATGCACCCACAAACTCCTCCATTATTCCACAGATACCGAGATGCCTACTCAAACTGCGTACCTCCATGTACGGAACCCACCTAAAGACGAGTAGCTCTGAATATCAAAGTGAAATGATAAGAGAGATAGGAAACTGTGGAAAGTCTGCCGTGGAGGGGCAAGAAACACGTGTGCCGTAGTGTAAAGAGCCATGCAGGACACAGACTCACTCGCTTCGGCTGCGCCGCTAAAAAAACTCTCTGGGATCTTTGGAGAGGGCAATACTCCAGCTCTCCGTGTCCTGAATCGCATCTAGCACTGAATATAATTATTACTATGAACAACAGTTTATAATGTGTCATTTTTTGTATAAAACGTAGTAAAGTTAACAATGGTACATGTACGAGTAAATATTCAAAAAGGGTGGTGGGCACAGTCGGCAGGTGGATTTATTTAAACTGAAGACTCCTTCAACTGCCACTTAATAATGTCTATACAGAATATTCATAGAAGTAATAGTGTGGCACTATTGCTACTGCTGTATCTTTATAGCTATGAATTTATGCATACTGGCTGGGAACTACTAACAGCAATGGTGTATGTTGAGAGTGGGCAATATTTTATAAAATAATTTGCATTTCATTGCTTAAGATAGCGTAAGTGAGCTGTTGGAATTTTATCACAGTCTTTTATAGACTCAGGGAATTACCAGACACTAATTTCTTCTAACCCACCGTTCTGTACTGCCATGTCGCTGTAATGGCTATTCATATTCTTACAGTCCGCTAGCAAATGTCAAAAATTGAAAAACCGGCGGAGCTATAATATATCGGCAGTGTAGTGTACGCCAGGCATGTCTACAAAGAACTAATCGTGAGGTAATATTTATTATGTGTATAATAGGCTGCAGTTTACAGAGTAAATGCATGTCTCTGCTTGCAAGCCTGAAATCCGTACATTAATGCAACTCATATCAAGCTGGTATGTAGAAATGTTTTGAAATTAGATCCAGTATTTCCTCATTAAAACCTTTACAGCCACCAGTCACATTACGGTCATCAATGCCAAGCGCAGATTCACTTTCAGCTTTTCTATTATACAAGAAACAGGAGAACGTGTTCTTTCGTTCAATTTTTAGCCCATAACCAATAACTAACGGCTGCTGCAGACCTCCGTGATAATCATATTCTGTAAGAATGGGATCCATATAAAAAGCCTAAAAAGGGCTTTTACATGAATTGAACAGGTTTGTTATCGGACTGGAATAATCGCGGACTGTTTATTAGAGGTTTATTTACAGGGTAAGGCTGTTGGCAACATAATTGTAATTGTAACGTCATCAAATATTATTTAGAATACACACTTATTAAAATTTTAGTTGTTAAAAGTAAAAAGTGAATATTATGAAATGGAGCGGTTTCGGCACACAGTATACCCTTGAAGATTTTTTATTAAAGTTATTTCTAATTTTGCGGACAGATAGATGGTTATTTTGTATCCTTTTCTATAGCTTTCTCTAATTGCTGCTACACTTACAAGTTGGCAGAGGAACTAATCAAAATTGAATGAAACGTTGTACTGTTGATGTAATTGATAGAATGGGAGTGTAATAAACGATGACGGACAACAATCGTTTTAGTTTTGGCTGTACATCTTTCTTGGACTCACATAAAATATGAGGTGCATTTCTGTGTGTACGTAAATGTGTGAGGGACGAATGGTGTTTGGTGAACGTGTATGATTTGTGAGTGCGTGTGAAATGAGATAGGATGCGGAAAGTGTGCAGAGTTTGGCAGAAACATTATTGATGTGGCTGTAAGTCAAGTAAAGTGAAGAATCAGGGAAAGACACTCATCTTTTTGAGGAATCTGTTTGTACATAGCAACACTGTTACTGCAATACTCTAGCAGAGTGTTGTGAGAGGCCTAGAAGGGTGAGTGAGAGGAGAAAGTGTTGAACGTGATGAATGTGAATGGAGAGTGATGTCAAGATCTTTTCCCGGACAGACACGGAGTGCAGCAACAAATTAATTCCGAGTGCAATCAGCATCGAACACAGCGCTCGCCTTTACTTTCATCCGCCAAACTTTCCAGCATCACGTGAATTTTTGTGGTGAAATTTAGAAAGTGCCAGCTCTGGAATTTCCAGTTGTCTGTGTCTTCTCTCTCATTGGCTAGTTCGTCCGAAGAATTCCGTTGTGTTCGCTATGAACAAAATGGGGATTGGAAATATTTTAGTGGTGCTTTAGTTATGGCAATTAGTACGCCACTATACTGGTGTTGTGGTCGTCCACAGTCCTCACACAACCATTCCAACTTCATGCTACCAGATCATGTAGCATTCCATTCAAACTTGTAACAAGCAAAAACTGCACTGTCAGTTTGTGTTCCAAACTTCCTAGTACAACTTTCTCCGGACTTTCTTTCCTCTTTCAAAATTTGAGTTATAAATTGTGATTTACTTGTGATTTAAATAAATAAGAAGCGTGTAAATATAATTACTACCAATTTATGACGATTTTTTAATGATGCTTAGTGTTATGTTATTTTCCTCCCTGTTTTCACCAGCATTATTAAACAATGTAGTTATAAACATCCGTTTGAGATAATGACTTCAAAACTACACGTACTGTTGTGGTTCAATGTGAGGTTAAGGTCGAAGATATCATACATTTAAAAGTATGGCTAAATGATTTCCCAACATCCTCAATGCCTGCCCCCAAGTGAGAAAATAGAATTTATAAAAACTCTAAATCGCTAAGGTCCCCCCAAACGCCGCTCCCAAGTGAGGAAAAAAGCGCCGCCTCAAAGTGAGGAAAAAGCGCCGATCCCAAGGGAAGTCGGTGACGAATGAACTGAACGGGAAGACATAACGTATCGTAAAGTGCATAATATAGGTATATAACCAGAAATAAGCTCAAATATTCAATATATTGTACGCTTTCTACTAGTATGGCAGAAGGATTTAATATGGGTAGACAGATACAGACAAAGACACACTGACCCTCCATTCCTGTAATAGCAAAGCTTACATTTCGATCTTAATAAGGATGTATTAGTATTTGTAGAATTTGTAACTGGCTTGTAACTGGTTGTAACGGGTTCTGTACCTGGTTTGTAACTTGAATTTAAAATTAATTTGTATCGACAAGTAAAAAAGTTGTTGCCGCGGGGGAACCCCATTAAATTGGTAGCAAGTAAAAAAACAAAGCAAATAATACAGTTGAGTTGTTTAGTCTGATCTAGTAAAATTAAACTACGGCGTTGTTTTTTCTAAAAACGGCTGTGTTCATTTCAGTTATCCGTGCATAAAGTTGGTGCGGATACACAAAGTGGCCATCATAATATTTGTTATCTAAATTCAATGGCGCGTGGAGACTAACCAAACTGTATTTCAGGACAATTTCAGAGCAGATAGTTTTACATTTTCAGCTGAACTACAAAAGAGCATTCTGTGAGTTTTGTGGGAGCAAGCCATCTAAAGATGATATCCTTCTCTCCCCGAAACCCCACCACTTTATACACAAAGTGAACTTTTTTGCCCACGACGACGTCTATTAGAGAAAGTTTTTCCGTTTGGTTTGAGCGGTTGGGTTAGGCAAGAAGAAGTGCAAGTTTCTCGCATGCAAACAATGTAGGGAAATTTGTAGGTATATAATAGACTTGGGAACGGGTCGGGTTCGGGTCGGGTATACCCGAACCCGACCCGAAATTTACGGGTTCGGGCATGAATTTCTGTAAAGTTAAACGGGTCGGGTTCGG
>JABASD010004750.1:0-14424 GCA_019776165.1 Pogonognathellus flavescens | reverse complement strand
TTTAGAAGGGCATCGTTGCCTTTGAAAATCAGAATAGGAAACTATTCGTACATATACAAGGCGAAAATTGCGAGGTTCTTTTATTCTCTGTGTATGGGAACTCTGGAGGCGGTGCTAACATTTGGATAGATTTAAACCGAGAAAGAAACAAAATTTAGTGTTTAGTATGAGCTATATCTGTAACTAGAAGAATGTTTCATATATGTACACTGAAATCCTAACATATATTTACATTTTCAAACAGCATTGATGAAAATAGAAAAAGCTCTTTCTTCTGAGTATTGTCAGAATTGCCTGGTTATTACCGATCAATAAATGGACCTAAAGCTATACAAATTCTTATAGGGTGTATATATTTAAAACATAGTTTTCCCTCAACGGCAGAAAAACGTAAAACTAAGGTTTCGATATTAAAACATCGCATAAAATATTCATCCCACCGGCATTTCCATTTCAACTGTATTTCATTTTCAAATCAATTTATCGATATCCGATATGGTTACATAAAAATTAACTTTAAAGAACTGGTAACATATAAATAAAGCTTTAAACAATTTTTTTGTTTAAAAATAAACTATAAATAAATGGTAACTATTATATAAAATTTAAATAAATGGTAACTATAAATAAAATTTAAATAAATGGTAACTATAAATAAAATTTAAATAAATGGCAATTTATAAATAATTTTTTATAACTTGTAATCAGGCGCGTAACTAGGATTGCCTTTTGGTTATTGGTTGGGTCACAAAAAGGTTTGGGAGTCACAAAGTGTAAAAAATTGGTTTTTTTCGGCCTTCGGCCGTAAATAACCTAATATTGGTGCAATTGGGTGGGGAGGGGGTCACGGGCACCCCGTGACCCCCATATAGTTACGCCCTTGCTGGTAATTTATAAATAAACTTTAAATAACTGGTTACTCGTAAAATAACCTGTTTGTATTATGTCTATTAGGTAATAATGGAAGCTTAGTTGTATGTCAATTTGAACTGGCAAAACAGAACTTGTTTCTGACAAAGTTTTTTATAAGTAATTTCATTTTAAGTTGATTTTTAAATTTTGGGTGATTTAAAATTAATCAAAATATATAAAGTGAAATAAAATTTATCCTACAATTATAAAAATTGATTACGGTTTATTGATGGTCAAAATTTGAAATATATCAAATTATGCAAATACAGTATATTTATTGCATGAGTTTTTGTCATTGTGTCACAAAAACACGAGTTTGTATTATTGACTACATTACACCCGTTTTTGATCTCGAACCTGCTCGTTTAGCACAACCACGGTACACACCGTAATGTAATCGTCCTTTGCAAATTCTGTCAAGCAGCAGCCAGTTTCAATGCCCTAAATATCAGAGGATTTAATTAAGCCATTATTTATTTTTTCCCGTGAATTTAAATTATTAAACAACGTGAGAGAGAGAAATTTATTTATATGCAACACCGTCACAAACTTTTGTGATTGCTAATTGACACGGTAGACAAATAATATTATATATTACAACACAAATTATATAAACAAGATATTAAAGGTTTAAAATTAATTAAATATTAAACTTACAATTAGTGGGTACATTAATTTGAATAATTATATAAATGATTGTGTAGGATATTACAGGATACTTGCAGAGTCACGTAACAAGCGTATCACATAATAATAATAACGCACAGAATAATGCAGTAGCGCGTATGTCGAGTAGTCTCCTAAGGCTTGTCTGTGATGTACTGATCACTTGACTCGGCAAGTTCCGGAACTTTTATGTCTGGTCTGGATGGCCTTCTTTGAACGGATGTGTACACTTAAATCCTAACATATATTTACATTTTCAAACCACTTTGATGAAAATAGAAAAAAGCTCTTTCTTATAAATAACGTCAGAATTTCCTGGTTATTAACGATCAATAAACCATTGCAAAATGGGTATAAAAAAGTAATGAATGGAACAGTGACACTGAGCTTTGAACCATGACACGGTAACCTTAACTGTGACATCGATTAGGTAAACTGTGAAACCGTGTTAGCAGCAATATAACTGTATTTAAAAATGTCAGGTCACTTAATCGAATTATTCAAGCATTGGCGATTTCTAAATTCAAATTTAGCGGTCTTCACTTTCATGCTTAGTAGAATTCAGAGAGCAGTGTTAAAACTGCAGTGTGTTGTTGCGGCTTGATGAACGCATTAGTTTGTCTAAAAGGTCAAAGGTCAGGAAGGAGTTGACCGATTGACTCCATCTTTGAACTTAATCTTCCAATGAACCACTAGAACACGTGTACCAAGTCTGAAGTCAATATCTCAAACCGTTCATTAGTTATCGTGCGAACAGACAGACGTAAAACGCATTCTTATACAAGTAACATTAGTTACTTAATAAACCATTCAAAACGGCTGTAATAAAGTAGCGTTACTTAAACGCTGAACGTGTCATTTATGTTTCTCAAAAGTTGCTTACTGTTGTTAACTTATTTCCCAGCCGTTGTTGTCAAAAGAGTTGTCTATTGTTTATGTCAATTATTTTAACAAAATTTCACCCCATATCGAAATATCGGAGTACTTGATACACAGACAGACAAACAAAACGTTCTTATAAAGTAGCTTTCGCTAGTAAGCATTAATTGTCACCGATTTACTCCATTTTAGAACTAGACCTTTGTTATAACCCAGAGATCACGTGTGAGAAGTTTTAACCAATTCTGTTAATCCGTTCGTGAGTAAAAGTGTTCACGGAAAGACAGACAGACGGACGGACGTAAACACCATTTATATAAAGTAGCTTACACTATTTAATAAAGGAGAGTAAACATTTGGCAAATTGGTCGATTTTTAAAATGAAATGCCATGCAAAATTAATTTACTTGTTCTGGCTAAGCGTTAGTACTAGAAATATCGTCAATTCTGCTTCTGGGACTTATTTTCAAGTTCACTGAGCTAAATTTTTAACCTGTTAGTTACTTACGTAGACAATTTTAAGAAAATAATGTAAAGCATTCCAGTTTCACATAAGATTTACATTTTTTATTGTAAACGTGTGAATTTGATCGAATACCGAAGCCAATGATATAGTGATAATACTAAATTTAAATTGCACTTGGTGTCGTCGTTGTTGGCTAAGTTGAGTTTGTCCTCGGTGTTGGCTGTTTCGAGTTTGTCCTCCGTGTTGGCTGTGTTGAGTCTGTTGAGTTTGTCCTCGGTGTTGGCTGTTTTGAGTTTGTCCTCCGTGTTGGCTGTGTTAATTTGGTCTTCGGTGTCCCTTGTGTTGATTGTGTGGTCGGTGTTGCCTGTGTAGTGTATATCGTGAGGTCGACGTATTGCTCAATGAAATCTCTTTGACTGGCCACATTAGTGTACACCGAGGGATAAAGTACATTGTTACAGGGTGGGACACCAAATGAGGTCAATCCTGCCAAATAAGGCTTCGGGTCACCTGGCAAATCATAACAGATCAAAGGTCCTCCCGAATCTCCCTTTGATTAAAACATAAATCCCAACAATTATAAATGGTACAATTCAAACACAATGCGTGCTATTTACAAAATACACAAAAATGTCAAAAAATTTGTTTTACCTCGCAAGAGCCGCTTAATAATCCATTCGTTCCACATAGCATATGGTCGCTGAGCCAACTACGAGTGCCAAATAAGTAGGGAATTCTGCACAAGTTTCTGGGCACCATAATTGTGGCCATTGCCTTGAGATAGTTTGGAATTATAACGAGTGGACCCCCTAATCCAAATGGATTAGCATTGCCCCAACCTGATGTCACACATTCCCCAAATGGTTCATGATTCAATGGAGGCAGTCGAATAGGTTGCACTCTTTCGTTAAACTTCAATGGTCTTTTCAGCTCGATTATAGCAGAGTCGTAGTTGATTCTACGACTGAAAAAATAAATGGATTTTAGTCATTTGCTTTCGTTCTCCAAAAAAATGTTCAAAATATTGTTACGCTTAAAGCACTCACTTATTGTAATTCGGATGTCCAATCAATCTTCTTGCTCCTATTCTCTGCTGAGTGTTTTCATTTCGATTTTTCATATTATGAGCCCCTGCCACTACCAGAACTCCAGAGGCAGATTTTCCAACAATGCAATGACAAGCTGTAATGATATGGGTCTCGTCAAGAATGCTTCCGCCACAAAAATGATGCCCGTAAAATGATTGTATGGACACCTGCCAAGGGAATTCCCCCACTGCTGCTTCAGAGCCTCCCATGATCCGGTATCTAATTTCTTTGAAACCCAAATTGGTTTCATTAAAGGGAATTTCAGGTTCATGTATTTCGTTTTTCTTCAGGTCATGTTCATTTCTGATCAGCAATTCTTTGAGACAGGTGGGCTCCCCTACTGGACCAGCTAAACAATAAATGAAAAACTTTAAATAAAATTGGAATTGATTTTTTTTTAAATATTATTCTATTCCTACATTTTTCTATTTTAATTAAAAACGAATTAAATAATTTAGTAATTAAACAATGATAAATAAGGATTGTATAATCTTCGCAATTTTGGATATTCAAATAAAAATTATGTTATTTATTACCAAACGAAGAAACTGCGGACAATAAAAGTACAAAGGAAAGAAGTGTCATCCTTTCCATGATTGATCCAATTGAGCACCAGCACTTTCGTATTCACTTAATTTAGTGCAACGACTGATTAAATTATGATGCAAGCAAAATAATAACCGTAATGAAACCAAGGTTAGATTACAATATATCTGCCACGAATACAGCACAATGTGTTATGCATCATGAATTATATACACATTATTACACAACCATAATTATACCGCACCTAATATTATGAATATTAAATGTTGAATAATAATTAGTGTCCTATATTAGCAGATAAGTATTATAGTTTTTATCATTCAATATTTCGAATAAAATAAATCAATAACGATCAATTGGAAACTCATTTAACAACCGTGTAATGTATGTGTCGATCTAAACCGAACTTTCGTTTTTTCGAATCCTCTGAAGTAAATTTTAATATATACAGTAATATAATTTAAAGCATCAGAACATGAAGGGTAAAATGAATGGAACATTTTTTAGTTGGTAAAAGTGCATATATATAACACGAGATATTTTAAAAGAAATTACTAAGAATAAAATAGTATATTACTATATACGAATTAGAGGTGGGATTGGTACGACTATTTTGAACCCCGACCACACCTATATCATTTTTGGTGGGTTCGCTCAACCACAACGCAGAATATTTAAATGACGATATTTCCCAACCCCAACCCCAAAGGAGCCAATATTGTTGAACCCCAATCCAACCCCCAGTAAAAATTGGATACGTATTAATAAAAATCGAACAATATTGACTCATCTGAAATTAGCTTTTCTGTGTTGTAATGTTTGTAGTTAAAGAATGGCAGGCTTAGGCTATAAAGTTATTTATTTATTTATTTATTGATAATAACAATTATGTTATGTTTTATTTTCTGCTGATATTTTAAAATATTCAGCTTTCCTACAAAACCCCGACCCCACACTAATTTTTGTAATCCAACCCCAACGCATCTCTATGCCTAGTGGGCCTCAACCCAAACCCATATAAACCTCAGGGTTGGGGTTAACCCTAGGGTTGTGGTTGGGTTCCTACCTCTAATAGGAATGTACATCGCGGTTTCTTTAACTATAAACGGTTCGAGGCATTTTGTGAGGGGGGAGGGGGTTGGGTGAGAAAATTTTAGTTCGAGTCTAATTTTAAAGAATCGGAATCTAGGAGTGGGAATTTAAGCACACACGTAGTTTACGAAATTAGTAGTGAGAGTAGATAAAGTATCGATGTTATATTAGCTTAATTAATTCCTTGTATATTATGAATTATGAATGTGTTCGAACAGCTGAAATTTTCAGAATAATGAATGAAAATGATTAACTTAATTCAATGCGTACAGTAGAAGACACAGTTTTTCATTTGGAGTCACGGTATTCATTAAAGAAGTCTGTGGCAATGTATTACTCTGTACAGTTATAACCCCAATAACCCGCTTACTTTCTTCTTCCAAATAAGCATTTCCCAAACAAATAGATTTATCTTCACTGATTCCTAGCTGAGAAACGTCATTTCGTTAAACACAGCTTTATTTAAGGATTTATTTTTTCTTCAGGAACCTAAAGTGTGGTTTTGAAGCGTTGCTCATGAGAAATGTATTGCCGCTTGAAAACAAGCCAAACAAAGAGTTCATAAAAAGTAATAGCAATCAAAATATGTTCAAAATAAATTTAAGTAGCGTAGCGCTGCTTGATAAAAATGATGAAACCGTCTGTCCGTCAGTCTGTCCGTCCATGATCGCTATAACTCCCGATTGGATGAACACAATTCGTTCAAATTCCTCACAAGTGATCTCTAGGTCCCTTCATAGGTCTTTGAAAATCTAGTCAATTGGGGACATTTACTATTTAGTATCGGAAGCTAATTTATAGGAATGTGATGTCTGTCCGTCTATATACCAAAAATTAGACATGTCCACTCCGAATCAGCTTAATTCGTTCAGTAATTGTCAAAACAGTTACGACAACAACAATTGACAAATACAGTTTGAAAAATCAACAGTAAACAACTGTTATTTAGCAAACGTAATTTTTTTCTTACGCTACTTTATTACATACGTCTTGATAGGTTTAGTCACTATTTTGTGTCGTCCATCTGCATCTAGGTCATTTCTATCTCAACCGAACTACCATCTGCGTGTTGCGTACTTCCCTGAATATTGGAAGCTTGTATAAAAAAAAAGCTAAAATGATTATAATATATAAAACGATAAAACCAATTATCGATATTGCTCCAACTGGTGATATATTTGCTCCATCGTATGTCTGATTCGTATCACGTTCTATTTCCCCCGAAGTTTGTCGGTTGCCTAATGTAATGGGATTTCATAGTTTAGCAATAAATTAAGAATATCTATAGCCGGTATCAATTAGAAATGTATTTGCATCGATGCTTAGATTGTTTGGTTATATTACCTGATGTAATATTTGCTAGCGAAAACACATATTTTCCACCAACGAATCCAAAACCAGTTCCAGCTCCTGTAAATGTTGCTGGCGAACCCACGAACGGATTAGCTACTTTAGCTACTTTAGAAGATGATTGACCTATTTTTACGACTTTTGCCACTTTACCAATGCATCCATTTACTGCAATAACATTAATCCACCAGATATATGTACAAATCAATAATGCAAATGTCTTATTCATACTGCAGAATTGCCCAAATTCAGAACTTTGTACGGATATAAAACACAAGAAAGAAAGAAGACATTGTCGTACTTAAATGTCAGTGAATTTTTATAATCGATTTGTGCAGAATTGTTTCCGCAATTAAATAGTTATGTGAAAAACAATTTTCAAAAACGGATTGTTAGTGTAGTAGGGGTATTTGCCGTATTAGTCTACATTAAATAAAACATGTTCCTCTTTATTTATTATATAAAATAATAAATAATGATAATGAGTCACTAATTGTGGATGACGAAGAATAATATCTAAGCAGCAAAGTATTACAATTTGAAAAGTTACCAATCGACAGAACATGTGCCGTTTGAGGAAAACTGTTATGAAAATTATTTAGATATTAAATGCAAACGAGGAAATGACTTCATTCAATAAATCCGAACTTTACAATTATTAATCCACGCTTATAATTATTTCGGCCGATAAATACGTGCTGTAAAACTGTTGCAATTTCTGCTTACTTATAAGCTGATCGCGTCACTTAAAAAGAATTTTTAAGTTATAGTTGAGGTATCAAGTAAACGCAAAAATTTAGTTTCTGAGAATGTTCATCCGGAAATAGGTTTACTAGTTATATAACAACAACAACAACAACAACAACCAACCAAGAGTAAAATATTGATTACCACGGATGCTTGCAACAGAACTCACTGTTTGTAAGTCCGTTCTCTCATTGTAATAAAAAGTATCACGATATTAAAATAGTTATCGTAAATCCGGCTTATCAGGTCACTCCCAATCCACTCTTTTGTAACTTACCTAAATTTTGAAGATAAATTTTCAAAAAGCAAGCCAAAAGTATTAAATTTGTCTGCCAAACAACTGAAACTAATTATAAAATTTGCTTAATGCGCAAATTTAATGTGTTTTATACCAAAGGTTAAATTTTCACGCCATGTGCCAATTTCTATGAGTATTTATAATCTTAAAATGACCGTGCAACCCTTCCCCCAAATGATATTCCTAATTACACGCATGCCGAGAGGCACAAATATTCATACCTCCTTTCCCCAAAATTTGTAGCTTTTTTTTAAAATCTGTACGGTTTCATATAACTAAATTTTCGATTATCTTGGATCACAAGGTTTGTCCAGCGTTCCCACTACCTACCGTGCAGTCAATTTCTAAGTTGGAACCAAAATCTTTGTGACATTTAAGTGATATAAGCGCGGTTGTATGTCCGTGTGGGCTCTGATAATTTGATCCCTCTATTACATTACGATATGCATTTGCGAAATATTATTTGAATCCTGTTTGGCTTGATATTACCAAAGATGCTGATAACAGTTAAGGTCCCAGAAGACAAAACTGAATGTTTTCATTTTGTGACAGTGCGTTCTTTGGTTAGAAAGTATTTTCAATACCAGGAATGCAGGATGATTATTTGTTTATTTTTAGATATTACCAATCAATTTACAGCGAAATGTTATTGAAGGAAAAGTACTATGCAAATAGATTCATTCTATGCAAAAAACCACACTATAAAACCGCGACTTTATTACATTTGACGTCGAATAAAATAATAATTAAATGAACACATTACAATTAGCAAATCAGTAATAAAATAAAATATTGCAGGCATCAGTACAGTAAATCAGATTCCTCTTTTTTGTGACTCGTTTTAAAATTGTGAACCCTGCGTCATGTTTATTTATGATTAACAAACAATGTCACTGTTTGTTGATTGTAGTACATTGGACACCAGTAATAATGGTAAGTTCAATCAAATATAAAGGCCATGTGATAAATTATTACACAATGTACGGATAAACACGAATTTGTTTGGAATGTAGATGCCTGTGCTGAAACAATTGAGGAATGTCAGGTGGAGGCTAAAGTCGACTTTAATAAACTAGCTGACGAAATTATAAATGCCGGGAAAAAATACTTTATGAGAAGTGTAAAAAATGAGCTCACAAATGAAATTGCTCATTTTATGCAAAGTTTTGTTCTTGCTGACACAATAATAAAAATCCATGACTTGATAGATGTCAGTATGAAAGCTCGTATTATTCAATTCGTAACAATGCTATTTGCAGTAATGGATGTGTTTTTAGACGTTTACGGAGGTAAGCAACTTATTTGCGGTTTTATTTTATTTTACAAGTTATTAGATAAAGAACCTAAGTTAAATTAAAAACCTTTAAATATTTTGCATTCATGAATTGTAACTGACAATTAAAACATACAAATGAAATGGACAATCTGTTTATAAAAAATTACAAATAAGTTAATAATCTTAAAACAATTGATTCCAACTTAAACGAAATAAGTATGGCAGATCTATTTGCACAATGGATATTGGCAGATTGCAGCAACACTGTTCGTCATGAATTGCATAATTAATATCGCCTCAAGTGTAAGGTACGCTGGTATTACAAATTCGTCTTTGAATGGTTGTAACAGTGGAAAAATGTACTCATATTTTAAGCGAGAGATATACAGGTTACTCCTTCAGATGACAGGGTCCGTTAATAACGTTATAAACACACTTACAAAACGACCGTGTAAAAATACAGAATTATTTGTCCGAAACAAAAGCGAACCCAACCACAACAGTGATGTTCTGAACCAGAAACTAAAAGAAGAAACACAACAATATTCTGTTTTATCTTTCTAAGAGAGGAAAATTTTTGAAAAAACTGTCAGGAAAATTTTTGAAAAAACTGTCAGGAAAATTTTTCCTTCTATCAAAAATCAAAATTCAATTTGTTGTGCTATGCTTCCAATTTTAACATTGGCGCCATCTTTAGTTTGGTAAGAACATTTGAGGACCCTAGGGGAACAACATGCAACCGAAATTCAAATATTTGTAACTAAGCAAAAATGAAAATTTTCCGCCTTAAATTACATGTTAATCCTTCATAGCAACGAAAAAAACTTTTTCATTTTTCGGTTGCATGTTGTTCCCCGGAGGTCCACATTTGTAGGCAAACTTGAATGTTTTTGTAGCATATAATTTTATGCACACAGCAAAAGTGTATATAAATATCATATTGTGCATTAAATATTTTTTACGGTGATGTATTAGGGATATGATATGGCAAAAGGAAATTTGGCGGATTTCCAGCATATTGAAGGAAATTGAGAACTCGTGCATAGAAGAAGTAGGGATAGATACTCGACTGGAGTTATTAATAAGATCAACCATGGCTTTCACTATAGCACCAATCTCAGCAGCGACAAAAAATGATGAGCTGATACGAGAAAATTTGCCCGCATTTATTTTGAGGCTTTCCAATTTTCTTACACGTTGCGTGAACATGGGACTTCAAAATGTCTAGGATAATAAGGTAGCGTCGCCGCAAAATAAAATAAAAATATTTATTTCGCATGAAACTATTGTTTGTTAAGTTGGATTACCAAAATTTCAGTGGGACGTTTGCCAAATGGTGCCTTCTTTTGTCACGTTGTCTTTCGGCCCTTTTAATTGTGGACTTAAGCGCTTGGAATTTGATGCATTTTCTCACGGACCAAGACAAAAGCGGTTACATTATCCCGCCGTTAATATCGTCATTTCCTCTTTAGGACATTTCCTCTGCTTGAGTAAGATAACTTTTATTTTTTGTCAAGTAATATAATTTAAAAAAAATTGGTTTAATCTAGAAATTATAGGTGTATTTTTTATTGGCCTATCAAGTGGTGGAAAACCCTTTTCCCCCCCCCCCCAAAAAAAACAATTCCCAACAAAGTTGTTTGCGGCCACGCTAACAACCCTTTTTGTTAAATTTTTTCTGCGGTGTTACTATTTGCATCCTCGGGTAGTTATTTAATTTAACAATGCATAAATTTATCATGGGGTTTATGCTTAAACAATTGAAATTTAAACTGAAAATCAAACTCGTAATATAAAATAAAATGTCAGCATAAAATACAACTTTGAATTTGATTTTTTTGCTTTGTTTTAGCTCCTTTGTTTATTATTGTCGCCTTGATTTACGGAACAGGCCGTTTTTGGACATTTATCATGATATTTGCTGCAATCGTTATGTATGTTGTAACCGTAAAGTACATTTTGAATGATGGCAATAACACTTGGATTAATCTTGGAAACGAGTTTGTGGTAAACTTTCTTGCTCCAAACTTAGCCACTATAGAGGCTTTAAAAAATGAAACACACATTAGCAGCAATTTCTGTTGTGCAGAACATTGCCAGTATCTTCAAAGACCAAGCAACCAAATAATATGTGCATACAAAAAGTTTGGAGAAATTTTAAAAAATAGAGCTGTAGCAACATTTGTTACCGTGTTGATACTTTCTCATTTGTTGCATTCGGAGCATTTTTCTATGATTACCCCAAGAAACATTTTGTTATTGGGTTTCATATCGTACTGCATTCATGTTGTTGGAGTTTGTATTCTTCTTGCCGAACAATATCTTTGGCTTTGCAAGCTTGTCACCCAGTCGCATGACAAGGCAAATTTAACCAGAAATGTCACTTTAGAAAGGTATGACCGATTATTTAAAAATTATCATTGAAAAATGAAGAACACTAATCTACATTTTTGCATCACAGTCTTGAAAACATCGAAATGATTCCACGTAAATGTTCTGATGACCCGGTCCTATCGGTTGGTACTATTGAGGAACGAGAAAGATATTCTGAACTAAGATCTATCGACACCGTTAGTCAAAAAACGATGGAGGATTGTACTTATAATGTTAAAATAGCTTTTAAGTGCGTTCAAACAACTCTTTTTAAAATCAAGTTCTGTATTCTGCTGTTACTAATTTTCGTTTTGAACTCAACAATTTATGATGAGAACGCTGACCCAATTAAACGTAGCAATATTTAGCTCTCATCAATAGCTGATTCTTGACACGCACGCCCTGGAATAGAGATTTCCTAGTTGGGTGTCGCTGCTTCAGGTGAAAATTCTGCGACCAACACAGAGGACTTCTCCACGATTCTGCTTCGTACGCTTCCAGTATCTATTTAACTAAATAATATTGTGTTCATAGAGTTGAAATATTTATTTCAACTTATGAACACAATTGTTTATTCGGTCTGCATCATATGAGTTTTTATTCGTTGAAATACAATATTGTCTGTCGCCGCGATAACTTGAATAACTTTTACACTGGTATTGCTTACACTGGAACTTTTGTCAAGGTGTTTTAAAAATAAGTCATTATGGCCAAATTCGTTTTTAAATTCACATTTATATACACCTTTAAATTCGCATTTAAATATACCTTTAAATTCACATTTAAATACACCTTTAAATTTGCATTTAAAGATACATTCAAATGTACATTTAGTAAATGCGTCTTTAAAGATACATTAAAATGTACATTTAGTAAATGCGTCTTTAAATGTACATTTAAAAGATACTTGAATTGTTATTCAAATGCGTGTATAGAAAAAGTTCAGTTATTAAAATCGTGAAATCCAATGGTAATAAGGGTTTATTTTCCCAACTCAGGTGGAACATTTCTGAACGGATATAATGACGTAACAATCTTTGATTTTTTATTTCACTTTGCATTCAGCTTAATTTTTTGGTAATCATGGTAATTACTTATTTAACAATTTAAAATCCAGCGCCAGATCCAACAGCAGTTGTTCTAACTCCTGCACCCGATAAATTTGACGTTACTATTGAAACTGAATGACCAGTCTATGCCAACTTTTTCCCTGTGTCTGCTAATTACAATATTTTACTGTGTTCTTTTAATTTTAATATTGTAACAATTTTCAGCAAACAGATGAAGGCACACATCGATAATGCAACAAAGTTTGGGAGACATATCGACATTTACTCAGTTTCTTAAAAAGGGCACGAAACAAAAAGTTAACAAATTCCATGTGCTATGAATTATCTCTAAGCAGGGAGTTATTAGTGCAGCATGTTATACACTTATCAGACAGTTTTGTTCAAAATTTCGTTAAATATATTGTAGTTCAATATTATTTAAACTGATTAAATAAATTTAAACACTACTAATTAAATATAATACTATAAGTTGAGTTTCTAAGTATATTAGCAAATATGTTTGTTAATGTTATTTAAAAATACATTCATTGTAAAAATAACTTTTATGAGCGGAAAAATGTTTTATTGCCATAGCATAAAATTATTTCAAATGCAGAATAACTACAAATGTAACGGCCATTTTTATTAGAATATATATTATTCGCAACTTTCTTCACCGTATATAAATCATTTCTAGCTGTCCTAGTTTTGAAATGTAAAGCAACCTTAAAACTAAAATAAACTGTCACAAGACGGATGTAATCAATTATCGAAAGTCCAGTCCATAGTTCCATATTTAATCCAACACAGTCACATTCATTTAATTTGACCACAATTTTGTGGCAATAGAATGAAGGAACAACAATTTGAGTTTCAACCAGGGCCACCTATGCATTTTACGACACTGGAATCAAGGATCGACCATTGTTAGTTAAACATTATGGCCACACATTCTTGTTACGGCACTGGAATGATAAGTCTACAATTTTTGATTTTGGACCAGGGCCTCCTCATGCATACTACGGCGCTGTTGCATATGCCATTGACTTATGGCACCGATTGAGTTCTGGAGTCAATTATGTTGATAATAAAGTAAAGTGCGAAAGGAATAAATTCTTGCATTGAAATAAGCTAATAAAATATCTTACAAAAAACAATTATATTTATCCTTCAGCCGCTTCTATTCCTACTACATCTACGTACACAGAAATAAACATTAGCTGCAATGTAGGCACAAGTTTTAATAACTAACTTTAAGCTTCCTAGAACGATAATTAGGAAATCGTTGGCTTAATATTATTTAAAGAGGACGTAAAAACCACTATTTACGCCATACTAAATGATAAATCAACAGCAAGCAATAAGACAAGTTGCTTGAAATATTTTAGAAATACTACAACGGAACGTATGCATATTGTCCACTCTAAGGGGGCCTATTAGAGGTGGCAACGAGCCGGATTTTTCCGGCTCGGCTCGAATTCGGCTCGAAAATTTGCGGCTCGAACTCGGCTCGGCTCGAACTTGCTAGAAAATTTGCTGCTCGAACTCTGCTCGAACTCGTTCTGTAAACAAAAAATCGGCTCGCACTCAGCTCGAACTCGAAAAAATTTCGAAATTTTCCAATATTTGGCTGAAAAGCGATACATTTTACCATTTACCTAAAGGTTTTTCCGGCTCGGCTC
>JABASD010004749.1:0-14425 GCA_019776165.1 Pogonognathellus flavescens | reverse complement strand
TATTTTATATCTGAAATATTCTAATAACTGTAATGTAAAGTAAGACTTTAAAGGAGATCTGTCTAAAAACTTACAGCATGTAAGCTGAGATAAAGAAATTGAATTTGATGGTGAATATAGATTTTATACTAAATTATATGGACAATTAAAGAACTCAAAGAAATACCTACTATGAGTTCCAAGTAGAAATTAAAAGACTAGATGATTATAAATAAAATGGTTTATTAAGAGATATTTCTCAAGTTTATTCTTTATTGTTTTTCCTGCAGTTTTTATACAAATTTGAATGAATACAGATCATTTTATTCATACTGACTTTTCTCTATCAACTTTATCTACCAGTTTAATACAAATAGAATTTATTAGACGCAGTAACTCTGTAATAATTATTGCGATTATATTCTTATACCATTTTGACGGGCAAATAAATTGCAATTCTTATTTTTCATGCATAACAGTTACATACAGAGAATACAGACTAAACAATAATTTACGTGATAGCACAATCGTAGTAACTTGCTATATAGATATGTTGATATGTACATATGTGCGATTGTTATATAAAAACCTGAGTAATGATTACCGTTTGGTATGAATATCCGTAATAAATCTGAGTTAACACATTTATGTTAAAATTAGGTTTCATCTATTGTCTACAACATAGGAATGAAGTATCCTGTCAAAAACAAAGCATACTTTATAATAAATACACGTATAGACTTCGATAATGCTGCTTTGTAGTTACAAAGTCCATTCGGATGTGTTGAGTACTCAGTATCGTTGCTGATACTGATATCTTTTTAAGTCTGAGTTTTTATAGGAATAGTCGATTTGATTAAAATCTGGCACAGGAGGTAGTCTTTCGTTTCTTCTGTTATACCCGTACCCATACCCTTCTTGCCTGAAAGAGATAATATTTAATTAACTTTTTGAAATAGATAATATTCATGATTTGTGAACGGAGACATTTTCACCCTTGGATGTTGGTTAATCACATAGTTATTTTGTGACTCAAAGGTGTAATAATTTTATAACCTTTGAGTCACAAAATAACTATGTCATTAGATATTCATACTAAACCAAATATTTAGTATAAATACTTATAAGGTACATGTGCTTTAGAGTAAAGATATAAAAATGTAGTTACGTAAATGAAATGTAATATGCATTTACCCTTTTCCTTCATATGAATCGATAAAAGCGAAATAAATTGCTATTCCGACAATAATCCAAATGATACCAATAATTACAGCTCCAATGATCTGTCCGACTGGTATACTATTTGACGTTTGGTTAAGGTTGCATCCTCCGTTGGGACAAGCCTGATATTATTATAATACCATTATTTCCATTATTTCTTTTTACGTAAAAATGTCGAATTTTTGCTTATGTAAAAAATAACCTTTGTCCATTGTAATTGATGTTATACTATGTATATATTTTTTATAGATGGAAAATATCTTACAGGGCAACCTCGAGTATCTTTCTCATCGTCTGACGGAGATGCATCGGAAACTCTGTTCACATTAGTTGACAAACTTCCGTCGTTACGATTTTTATCATCTTTGGAATGCAAAATGGGTCTGTATGTCCTATCGTTAAAATTCTTAGTCTCGATTGGACTATTAGTATCAAGAAATTTTGTAGCTTCTCCAATGTGACAGAAAGGAAATGAAGTTAAAATTACTAAAGTAAAGTTACACAAGCCGTAAATTTTTCTTGGAACTTTCATTGTAAACAATTTATAAACTAAAAACTTTCTGAAAAGTTTACAAGATTTCTATTGACAAGCTTTTTTAACTTGGTACTTTGTGCGTTGTATTATTGGCGCAAATGGAACTGTATATTATTAAAAGCAGTCTTCAACTCGGTCGGTTGGTACATTTTAGATTCCATGATTTGCATGCACTTAATAATATAATGCGTCTCAGAGCAAGTTAGCCAGAAACTCAATCAGTTCACTCAAGTGTAAACCGTAACGTAATAGACAGTGGAACTTTCTAACAGTTACTTCCACACAGAATAGCGGTTCCTGACTATCCGTTAACATATTTTACATCAATTTTGCATGTGATTATTTTTAATTAGCTCATCATTACGTCCATCTTGACAGTATGGTTAGTAAGGTACATCCTATACACTCTTTCGTATTCTTATAATGGAACCAAGCACACAACAATACATTTTTTAAATAAGATTAAAATTAAATTAGTTCATACCTCATTGAAATACAGACAGAACTAGTTCTTTTTGAAAAACTCCGGTTTGAGCTTAAGATATACAGACACTTACCTAAAGAACACGAATAAAATAATTTTTCAATTGCTTAAGGCTGTAGCTTACTTAGTTGAATGTACATACTTAGTGCATGAATATATAATAATGTCTCACTTGTCAAAAATAATATATCTACTCACTCACAATGCACTTGCAAGCTTAAACACAATATAAATACTCAAAACTGCTGTAAACGTAATTAACATATTGTTTAAGTATTAAAAACTGCTGTATAAGCCTAAATACTATAAATACGGTGAGTTCGTTATAAAAATCAAGTATGGTGACAAAAAAGTAAACTTTTAGAGTTTGATCTCCTATAGACATTATAGACATCTATAAATAGCATCGGCTAATCAGAGAACTGGATAAAAAAGAAGATTCGCCACTACTACACGAGTAGGTACAAGAGTTACAACCAGAAACTACACATAGACACGTTTCACCTTTTGATAACATTAAGAATAATAACATCTTCATTTAAGCGTAACATCTTAAAGCAAAAAACTGAAGTGCTTATAATAAAAATTGTTATATTATACGAAGTACTTAAGTAAGATATATTTCTGCCAAAGAAGCTTGAATTAATCTGCGATAGCAGGCTATAAATAATATGCTATCAGCAAATCCGTTTAATTCCGAGTGGTGAAAACTGGAACAAATCTGGTTTTGTTATTCGACTTTTTCTGCTGCTGAGTCAAGTCGTTTTAACGATATGATTGTTGAGAAAGGGACTAGTAATAAGGGTTATTCATGTAATTATATTTGTCTCACAGCAAATATTTAAGTCGCCAGATGATATCCAATCCGATCATCCAGAACAGAAATAATAACTGATGCTCATAAAGCTATTTTTAATCTTATCCTACACTGGAACATAACATGCAAGGTTAACAGGTTTCAACTCTTTATTTAGAAATGTGCAAATCTAACGATTCAAACTATGATGAACTTTGAAAAAATTTGTATATATCTAATTATGCGTGACTGGCTTTTCTAATACAGCAAAATGAACTTTAATATCAAATTACAACCATACCACACAGGAAATCATGTATAAAAATTATAGGCAAACTTGTGTGAATTTATATAGTAAGTTTAGTTATAAAAGCAGTTTAGTTACAATGTCTCACATTCTAATTTTCTAATGAGTTTATTTTCGGAAATAATAATTATTAATTAATTCATTAGATACCTTAAACTTTTCGTAGGACATTTCATGAAATCTTGGCAGAAAAATACAATTTTTAAACGAGTAGAGATAAAAAAGTTAATTTAAACCATTAGATTTTATTGAATGTATCAAAGACTGTATCTCTGGACAATTCTAATAACAAGTATAATGAAGTAGAACATTAAAGCTGCAATTTGAGTTAATTTTTACGTAAGGTTGATTTGTGAAAGAAAAAGTGAAACATTGTAGCCAAAGCCATCGGTTGTATAATGGAATAGTATATAGGTTTAATGTACACAATGCATGTAGGTATTTACATAATGTGTTGGGATTATTACTGTAATCATGGTTGGTATTACAATTGTTCCGTGAAAGAGGAGTTTCAACCTTGCCGTTAGGCATTCGTGGTCACATTCTTGTTTAATATTATGTAGGAATTTCAATTTCTGTTTGAAAATCACAAATCAACCCTTGCCGTCGAGGAAAATCGACATCTGGGCGTTACATGCGTTTGAATTACATTATAACTGGAATTTTCCAGTTACTAATATACATTTCTCCATTTTTTGTTGATATGAGAATTTTTGTATGAACTTACTAACAAGTATCTTCAGAAGCCCTAAAAAAATTGTCAGAATAAAGGCGCCTATATGCAACCGATGCTGGTCAAATCAAAGATGACTGTGAGATATAATTCACTCTGCAGCAAAAATCAAATCCTACAATAGATAAATAATCTACCTAATTTAACTGACACTGACACAGTTAATTGAGAAAAATTTGAATCTCTCACATTATAATTTATATTTGTAGCAGTTGAAGTTTGTACATACAGGGAAATGTTTTTGTAAAGGTTAATCAGGTTGATTGGACATTGTACCTATAGCTCTGTGTATACACTTACAATTATTATATACACATACCTAACCTACACGCTATATGCACATGACTTAACTTACCTTACTATATCAAGTTCATATTTATTATCATCTTATACATCTATTGAACTGAAGTTGGAAAAAATTACCAAAATACTACTACAAGTACAAAGGCAGTGTAGTAGTAGTAGTAGTAGCATAATTGTTGGGAGTACATCAGGTTGCTGAATCACGTTTTTTGACTTTTCAAGGTAAACGTGGTTGGTTAAAAATAAATTTATATGTTCATCTACAATATAATATTTAGTATGTCTGTCTATATTCAGCAATTCATTTCCATTCAACACGTTCTTCAATACAACTTGATCAATTGTTCACTGACAAACTATTAAATGTCCTACTATGTACAAAACAAAACAAACAGACGGAATATATAGCGGTGCGGTTTATTACGTACTATGTATATATCAGCCGTAATACAAATAATATTAGTAATTAATTCTGAGTGTGAAATGTCTGTGTAGGTATTCTTCCTGCATTTGCATGGCCATATGCTACATCATAGAATACAATAATACACCTACTATTTTTACTATAACTTAATTATTAGGGCCATACAATGATAATAATCGCACAAAAGTGCCAAATATGTTGTAGAATTATTTTTACACGCTTCGCTGCACAATCAACCTGTGAAACTACATAAAAATATGAATAAATTGTGTTAGAATAATGAAGTAATAATGTGTACTAGATTACTATAGCATATATCCTCCCCCTTAACATATATATACCTATAGTTGTCTGGTTTTGTCAGGTATTTGTCTTTTAATGATAATCATGGCTATTTATACACTCATCACACCAGTCACACACATGCATGAATGTCACATTCAAAGATGCGGTGAATAACATGAGTGTGACAGGAATGAATGAATTTAGAATTCTAATACATAGTAATTATTCGCTAATATTGTAAATCTTTATGGGATGAGTTGATAAAACGGAGCGATGCTAGTGGCTGCACATTTTTAAACATTTTATTTTATGTCAAGTGATAAAGAATAACTTATAGACATTAGTTTTAGCATTTTCTATTCAGAATAAGATTCTGCCACAATTTAAACATCACGTTTCCATCCAGTGAATAATTTCCATTGAATAATGAATGTATTTATATAAGGGTCACCTTCCATTTCTGATTCTGATTTAAAATGCCTTATAAATACTAGTCATATGTAACGTGTATCTGTTTTTTAATGAATTAATTATGTAAATGTGTGATACTATTACATTAATTACGTTATGAGATGTACCTATACTACGTACTTAGACAAAAAACTATCAACTACAGACATAATCACATAAAATACAACTACTTATTTATATTGCAGTGTAACTACTTTACATACTCGAAGTGTACGCCTCATGCAGAGATCAAATACGTATAGATATTTCAACCCTGACCCTTTGTTTACCGGAAGAGAGTCGTTATTACCATTTGGTCACTAAACACACATTAAAAAACGTGAACGATTTCCTTTAACACACAGACAGTGTAAACTAAAATTCCAATACGTTTACATATGTACAGTATACAATCATTGTACATACAATACCTACTACATGATTTATGTTTAAAGTTTACTATGGTAGACAGAGACAGACACTATTAATAATTGTGCAGTCGAGAGAAACTTGACTGTGAATGTCTCGTCGTGAGTTGACAAAACTTTTGAGCTTGTTTGTCACTCAGCGCCTCACTTCTGAATTCTATAAGATATTCAATTACATTACAAGAGTACATAATGTTATACTTATAAAGAAACATAACTTACTTATCCGTATGGTATGAAGTACAAATGTACATAGAAAATTATGTCGCATTGCTGAAATTCTATGCAAATTAGGAAGTGAACGTTCGTCCGGAAGAAATTGAGATGAGATTGATTGAGATGATATATCCCTACTTGATACATACACAGGAATATTGAATGCCTATGTATACAATGCAATACATGACAGTATAAAATGCAGATTATGCAAAACGACATTTTCAACAGTATTATAATGTTATTCGAATATGGTACAGTATATATAAATGTCTGTTTGTACTATTTGAAAGTTGGTTATAACGTCATCCTTTTGTGATGGCATGGTACTGTGGTAGAATGGTCGAGAGAGAACAAGGTCTCGAAATGAAAATGTCATTAGAATGAATGGCATAATTACATTGAGTCTTCGAAATATGCAGATATGGTTGTAGTTGATTAAATGTTATTAAGACAATTACATTCTTACGTGGCTGTACTGCAGGAGAAGTTGAAGGCCAAAGGTTGAGCACTCTTTCATTTCATCATGTACCTTTATTCCCGTCAAAATTCCTATAGTATGTATACTCTACAATCTGTTTGTGATTATAGTTTGCACTTCACAATCAACAATACAAACCAATTACATATACCAAGACACACTTATGTATATAAATTGTAAAAGTACACTTCAACTTGAAAAAACCTGCAGTATTATTATTGTGTAGGATTACTACTAGCTTACTTCTGTTTTTCTAATGAATTTGCAGGAAAAAAACTATGTTTACCTGCAATTACACACTGCAGGTATAGATATATTGACCATTAGTGTGTACAAGTGTAGGTTAAAATGTTTTTTACACTCTATAGGCACACTTGAATGCATCTGGATTGTTTTACAGGCATAGTGATTTGCAAATAAAAGAATGATAGCGTGTTAACGTTTGTTTGCATAGATGTTTTGACTTAACATCCGCATTTGCATTTCAGTTAACCTTAAAAATTACAAATCCAACAGAGAAATTAGTAGCTGCAGTTTGAAAATAATTACTATTCGCGATGTTTCTCAATTCTTCATTCACTCGCGAATTCTTTGTATTTTTTTACTGAAAGAGAAATAGAATACAGTACTACAGATTTATTTGTAAGTTATACAAACAGTCTCAGTGTGCAATGCAATGTTGTGGATGGCAAATTGCAAAGACTCAATGAAAAAAATAATTACATTGTGTAATCTGCAAAGGCTCTTGTCATTAGAATTCCTTGTAAAGGCAAGTAAGTCAATAGTACAACAATTAACTGTGTTTCTCAAGTTAGGTAAGTTTAATAAGAGCATACACATACACCTCATCATTTCAACCGCGTATTCTGCCTGTACATATTATAACAATCACAATACCTATATGCCTCTTCAAACAAGATGTAGTAAAGGAATTTAATCATGAAACGATAATATGAAGATATATTATACGCTTTATTAATGAATGACATGTAATAAACTATTACACATACAATACGTATAAGTAGTATATACATACATCTATACAAATAACAGTCAAGGCAATACCAGTCAGTAAGAAAATCAAGATCCGCTTCATATAAATTACACAAGACACTTCCACACGTACTACCATTATGCTGTTTGGTTTGTGAAGTACGTACAATGCAAACAGTTGGACAGACACACTCCCTACTCTGTAGAGGTAGTAATCTAATTCAAAGTAATAGTACAAGTAATTTAATTAAGGAACTTGTAAATAATTACACACTTGAGATGCCAAAGCCGTCAAATGCACTAGTGCAGTTTATGTAACTTATAATTATTATTATGCTGATAGAATTACTAAGAAAAGCGGACTCACTTAAAAATTTGCAAAACAAGATGAAAACAAATCCGTAAAGCAAATATTGCAATGTTAATGCTATGCAATCTTCGTGTTGTATATGCATTGCATATTTAAGTGTGCAAATTGTGAAGAAACTGATATGCATTCATGAAAATATACTACAAGATATTCTTAGAATTCTCACTCTTTAAGGGAATTCCACGCAAAGACAAAGTCATTAAAGTTTCCAAAGAGAGATCCAGAAACTAATTTAACAAACTAACAGACACTCCAGAAATCATAATTGTGTTGCGAAAATTCTGAACATACAGAAGTAGCATATAATATGCTCTATTTGCATTGTACTGTACTTGTACATAAATACTGTGTATATATATATGTACTTTATGTACTGAACTGAGCATATTAAAATTTATTCTAAGTAAGTTATGCAGCAATTTAATATTCTGTGTAAATATTCCAGTACTGCATTACGTGTGGCACAATTCAATGTTATACGGTTGTAGAATAGGAAGAGGCAATATTATTTTGTGAATAGAATTTGAATATTAAACATATTTCATTTGTAGTAAATGTAAAGTATTTAACTGCTTCCAGCTGTATATATAATATATGGGTACTAAATATGATTCGTTTAATAGGCCATTGTCTTTTGTACATCAATCAATCTTTCATTATATCAATTGCTTACATACCTGGCTGGTAGTAATGAATAACAGAAAGCAAGGTCAAACGTCAACTATACGACTTGTGCTTCAGTCTTTTCGTCAAGTTTGGGATTGGCAAGGGTTTACTTTCAACGGAAATTGAAAAGAAACAAGATATAGGAAGTAAACTTGAAGTTTACTATATCAAAGGAATTTCAACGAAAGCGTTTTAATTTCACTTCATGGAAAAAAGACCTTCATACCTCATACGTTGGGAGATATAGTGCGGAAAAGGTTATATTATTTACAGCAGTCAAAGAAATGAAGTGGAAATTCCTTTGAGCAAATTTCATGGTGAAGATTCCTCAAATAACGACCTAGCGAAAATATATTCAAATGTGAAGTTTAGTTATGTAATATAGAATAACATACTATTGGTACTGCAATACCTTTATTATTATCTGGAATAGTTATCCAGTTATCCAGAACCAGACTCCAGGATTTTAAAAGCGAGGAAGCTTTCTTTGGTTGGAGTATGTTTGCATGCTCCAGTTAAAGCAGTTGGGTCTAGTTCACATGATTATTGGCGGAGTACGATTGCGATTGCAGCACTTGACATTGTAAAACGATACTTTGTCACGTTCTGGCACAATATGTACCGAGTACAGATACATAACAGTGAAAGTGTATTTGTACTTAAAGTACATACATATGTGTCTAAAATGTAGTCTGAGGAAGTAATGAAGCTTGTTCGCTGTTTTGAGATCACAAACATATTTATCTGTTCACATGGCTCATGAAAATGCAATTTAAAAGACAGAGGATATCACCATGCTTGGATGATATACAAAAATAACCTGAAACTAAACTGAAATTCATATTTCCCATATTAATACTACTGACTTGTAATATGCACCTATTTGTATTACCTATACTATATGGAATTGTATTAGTTTGTAATATTGTTATTTTGTAGTACAAAATGTAATGTAATACCTCTGAAAGAAATAAAAGATGTGAAACCGAAGGATGATGGAAATGGAAATTGTAATTAAAGAAAAAGCAAAATAGAACTTCATACAAGTAGAAAAGTAATCAAAAAGAGAATTGGTCATTCGTAACAAAATAACTAACTGTGACACCAAATCAAAGACAGATGGTCTATAGCTTCCAATTATTTTTATGTCTAGATTGCTAACAATCGTTTTGTGCATCACTTGATACCCCCCGTGGTTGTTGATGGAAATGTTAGTTGCATTGTAAGGGATACCCACGCAAGGAAACCAAAAATAATATTCTTGTAATTAGTGTCAATCCAAAGTGACTCATGCAGAAAAAATATAATTGTACGTTGCTTATAGATGATAGAATGCTCTCTTAAATAACTTGTAGTAATCAACGTGCCATAGATTTCATAGAAAAAATAATTTTTATTATCTATAGCTACAATACATTTGATGTATCCAGTATCCAGTAATACTTACCCAAGTGTAAGTGTAGCTAATATTGTAATAGTAATTAAAGTTGAAATGGGAGTTCAAAGATGAGAAAGAAATTTGAAGACCCTTGGAAATAAATAGTATCTACGTAAATCTAGTAATTTGTGCCCTAAATATATGCACAACTAATAGTTATATATTATATGAGTTATATTAACCTACTAATTTGATAAGAAATAAATAATTCAGATAAAATATTATTTTATAATTACCTTTTATGTATACAATGCAGTAATATCATTTTACATCATTTTACAGTAATATCATAATAAATACCTTAAAAATTCTACAAAAAGAAAATTCCTCGAAACTATTTGTGGTAAAACATCTGCTCACTCAGAAAAGCTATCAGTGAATGCAATGATCATACCTACTTTCTTTCCTCCAGTTACAATTGCAATCTCACTTATGCTATTTCATAAAAGCGGCAAGTAAAGTCTGAGAATGTACACTGTAGACATTATTATGTGAATTATGTCTGGTTCATGAGACTAAAACTGATAAGATAATACACCCACTACTAGACAGTAAAACAAAGATGACAGCTATAACAATATTATCTTTTCTTTCATTTATATTTGCAAAATCATACCTAATACCAAGAATGCCTAGATGTATTTACTTTATTTACTATACCTAGCTGCTCTTTTTGTACGACAAACCTGTTCTTCTATGTAAGTGCATGTTGGTAATCCAACAACAAACTGATTCTTCGAAGAAAACTATCTACGTAGAAATCCAAACAAGTATTAGATTGTATAAAGAAAGATGAAAGTACTAATGTCTCTTGTGTACTTTGGTAATGTAGCTGCATTCTTTACACACTTTACGCTCACTTAAAGTCAGCTGCAACCAGTTCACGTTTGCTGCTTTTCTCAGAATTCTCTATGTCAAATTCTCAACTTGTAAAGAAATGGCGTAGGTAATGGAATGTTTTCTTCTTTTCTTTTTCATCTCGTTGTGTCATTCCTATGGCTGTTGACGTTTTAGCCAGAATACTTGTGATGTCAACTGAAAATGAACCACCATGCCATTACAATGTCGTATAATGTCATATATACCATATTGTACTTTTTATATCCATTCTTGTGGTGGTTCTGCTATAATAATATATATATTTCTTGAACCATGTGCTAGATAATACAGATAGTAATAAAAATAGAACTGACTACAATTTTTACGTCGATGATAGATAGGATGGGAGAAAACGACTCAATTTGTAATATATCTCGCACAAGTAATCACTGCAATGGGATTCTTGTAGGAGCGACAGATAAATAAATGGATTTAGCAGTAGATTTGACATCCTACTTTGCTTTCCGTATAATTGGAAATTTTGCTTTTGGGGTAACAACCTTATATTTTGCAAGAGGAGGAAAGTAAAAGTCCCAGACCACTCTCTCACACCCACACATACAATTATGTAAGTACGAGGCATGCATGCAATTATTACGTGTACGTATTTCAAACAGCATATTGGAATGGAACGTCTGTGGATGCAATTTCCTTTGCTTTCGCTGCTGCTACATTAATATTTTTGTGTGTGAACAGTACAAAGTGGGATAAAATAATAATGCTCTGCTAAATGTAAAGTGTCAGGAGTAAAATGCATGAACTGGAATTCATGTTTCGTAAGCAAAGTAATAAAAAGGTACATAAAAGTAGGAACTAACGAACTTAAAAGTAAAAGTTCGCGTTTCATACCATAATTCTTCATGTTATTTTGGTTTCTTTCCATTTATACGTAAAGTAGGTACTGAGTTACCCATTTGAAAAGTCATTCATTTCGCCACAACGGAAATGACACGCCAGACTGGCCAGACTCAAAGGATATTAAAAGCTATTACCCGGTGAAAACAAACCGAACTACCGCTGTGGCTGTCGCACTTTGTTTTCTAGATCTCACTCCGAGTGATCTTGATATGATTCTCTAATTGGACTTGCAATGGTGTTACGTATCCAATTAATTTTTATCTCGCACATACAAACTATATTTCCTTTCCATTCAAGTGCATAGGCATGTGCATTTATATTGCTATTCATTTACTACACCCAAATGCACAATACAGCACACAGTCTGTAATTAAATCGTGACTTTTTAAGATTTACATCTTTATTTACGTGGGATTCGAAAAAACTCGATATTTTTCACGTGAGGATTTTACACGTTGGGTTTAGTCACAGATGTATTACTTTATTATTATCTTCTGTGCCTTGTCACTTACATTGCACTAAGCAATCTCCAGGGTATAGTTAAATATACAACAAAATTGTTGTTGCGTAATATTCTACTCAACCTTACTTTAACTTTGACCTTAAGCACTCTCTTTAACCCTTACAATAACTAATAATAACACATTCAAGCCATTTAAACGTGGGTAGTAATTAAACCGATGAGGCAAAAATTACCCCAAGCATTTCAGTTTTCTGAAATATAGTCATTGTTCTTGATACTTAAGTTGGTCTGGCTTAAATTAAGCCAATATGTACATCGAACCAACAAAAATGTAATTAAATCGATGTAACAACTTGCTCGAAGCATTTATACTTGGTAGGGATAAAATGATTGCTCTTTTAAACTGTCCCATAGGGGTATAGAAGCTTTAGAAGCTTTAGAAGCTTTAGAAGTCACACCATGAACAAAAGTGTAATTAAATCGATTTTAAAATGACTTATACATTTTTTGAAATAAAGTCATTGCTCTTGAAAACTTTACCAAAGGTTTATTTCCAGTTCATGTATGTACCAGCAAAATACACCTACACCTTTAATATTGCACTTACATTAATCTATTTAATTGTATTTCTGTGACTTGTGGAATATTGATGAGTTTGGTTGTAATATCTCACAGTGAAGTGACAACAACACGGATTTGACGATGATGGCTCTACTTCTACCATTAGACACATATTATTACACATACAGCACTTCATTATTGTAGCAGTAAGCAATCATCGGTCTGGAAAGCAGCTGTCAAATGTGACCTTCATGAAATATTTATTAGTACGTTACTGGATATGAAGCTTTCTTGTAGTAATTCATTTTGGCCAGCCATTCTGGATTTAAAGTGACGTTGTGTGCCTAATGTCCTTCTTCTCATGTTCATTCCAACTTATAGATACATATTTAATACATATACAAATACAATCATACTATCACAGCAACGTGTCAAATACCTAAAGTACAATTTCCATGATATATGTATGTGACATCCTTTCTTATCGCTAAAAATATTAGTACCATTATTATTGCGTTGCTGCGTACATGCCCCATATGGATAAAGAAAATTACATGTGTAAACGAGCCTACGTGAGACAAATCCACGAAAGAAGCTTAGGAATTGCAATGTTTGCAAAATTATGGGTAAATACAAGCTGTTTTATGTCTTTTAGGAATACTACAGACTTTGTACAAATAATAATACGTGAAGTTGGAACAGATACTCGTTCTATGGGTTACTGCGTCATGTTAAGTGTAAATCCTGTATTTATAGTGAAGGTATAGGTATACAGTACCTATATTTGTACATGGTAATATGACGCAATCGATTTAACTGCAAATGTCAGATACATAACATCATGTACAAATTTTATTGTGTTTACAAGACGAGTAATCCCATTAGTGATTAGTATATAAAATGTAAATTATACCAACATGCTTTTCAGGCTTGACCACACAAAATAAAAGTCCATGCTCTTATATACAATGAGTCCATTAAATAAATAGAATTTCTGTTGACTTTCTGTAACTGCAGACAAATACCTACCTATTAATTGATGTTTTTCCTCAAAGACTAGACTGAAATACCCGTCATAGTAATAACATTAAAAAGTCTCATTGGCACAAGTATTTGTAAACTGAACTGCAATAGTTAGATTTCAGATCGTAAAACGTGTGTGTATAATATTGACACAGACTCGTTGTGAATGTTCTTTGTTAGTCCTACATTTTATTTGCGTAGTGAATAGTATAGTGGAAACTTCATTTTATGCCTCAAGGGTTGCAAACATCCATTGTAAACAACTACTGTAGTAAAATTCATCCTGAAAACATACAATTGGGGTCCAACAGTCCAATGTGGTATAACTACACAATTAAAATGTATTTACATAAGAACTATACCTATACCCAGTTAAAATATCAGTTCTCCAATATATTAATATTAGTTTTTAGTACCTATATAGGTAATCAATAATATTATGACTTGATATTTACTTATTAATAAAAGCAACGTATGTGTAGAGAAAAGTAGCCAAAATGCATTTGAGACTGCGCAAGTTCAGCCAAGACTC
>JABASD010004748.1:0-14433 GCA_019776165.1 Pogonognathellus flavescens | reverse complement strand
TCGATACCTTCATTTTCGTCAGAAAATCGTTACATATACCTGCTAAAACATCACGAAATCGTCATGAGTGTCGGTCGGGAACTTTAACGAAAATGTTGCGTTTGTTTTGGCTGTGGTTGTTGCTGTGTTTGTTTTTTGTGGATAAAAGTGCGTGTGAGTTGGTTGACCTGACTTATCCAATTAGCGAAGATGAAAGTGTTCATCCCAAGTACAAAAAATTTGAAAGAAAAATGGACGTTGCAGTAGAACAACCTCCCCCTCAAGGCTTACCCATCGGATATTGGTCAGCAAATTCATATTTACATTTTTTTTAAAGATTTTGAAATTTTTATTTTTAAAAGACAGCTGAATGATTTTAAAATTGGAACAGGGTGAGTGTTTACTCGATGACGATCTCTGAGCACACGGGCACCCACATCGACGCTCCATTCCACATGAATGAAATGGGATGGAAATTGGAGGAGATTCCCATGGACAATCTCATTCAGGTCAATGCCGTCGTCATTAACGTCACCGACAAAGTTTTCATGGACAGCAAATGGATTCCATACGTCATCACAAAACAAGACATTGTCAAGTATAATATATGCTAGTTTTCATTTTTCAAATGTGTCTCACAAAATGATTCGAAGCGGAAATGGTTTTCAAAATTTCCCACTTGAATGTTTAAGATTTGAAAAGGAAAATGGACAAATTCCAGCCAAGTCGATTGTGTTAATTATGACGGGATGGGGCGAGCGTTGGGCGGACGAAGTCAACTACTACGGAAGAAAAGGAGGATGTTGCAATTACCCAGGTAACATTATTTTACCTACTTTTTAATTCAACACCAGAAATTTGAAAAATTTAATAAAATCTCAAAAATGGTTTAATTTCAAATTTTATAACTGCGAAATTTTAAAATTTTGGTTCTGATTTATAAAGGTTTGGATTTGACGGCAGCCAAATTTTTAACAATGGAAAGAGGTGTAGTTGGAATCGGCATTGATGCCCCCACAATTGACCCTGGCAATATCAAGGTTACAATTAATATTTCAAAATTCATCTTAAATTCATCTTAAACGAGAATGGAAATTTATTTTAATTTCAGACGAGTTCGACGGAGCGACATTTAGCTTCTCGAAATGTTTTTTCTTTGGTCAATTTGGCAAATTTGCATTTGCTGCCCTCGACCAATTTCATTGTGTGGGTGATGCCGATGAAATTTGACGGAGGAGCCGCGGCTCCGGCAAGGATTGTAGCCGAATTCAACAATCCCATTCACAGAGATCGACCAGCCGTCATCATGAGACGGCGTCTTTCCGTCGTCGCATAACCCAAAATGCTTTTCAATAATTTTGAAATTGAATTATTATAAATTTGTTGAATAAATTTGTATAAACGATCGTCACAAACAGAGGCTAATGAAAATGCCATTTGTTCCTCATATCAAATCAAAGTTAGGAAAATAAAAAAATTCTTTGCAGTTTTAAATTAAGGAATTAATAAATTTGAAGTTGACTAATGTTATTGGGGTAACATTTAAAAACGTGAATAGATTTTATTTATCATTATTTTGATATTGAAACATTTACAACGTGTGAATAAATAAATACTTAACTAGAACATAAAAATTGTATTTATGGCAACCACTCTGCGTCATTTTCATGGTCCTTCGCATTTTCAAGCAACTCGCTCAATGTCTTAGGAGCTGTCTTTTTATTACTATTTTCAGAAAGAGTAACAATTAAATCCCCTGTGACGTCACTCGCTTTGGCGATTCCAGAACCAAGAACATCGCCAGCTTTCTCAAGTCCCGTTCCTAAAGCTCCTCCCACCTACAAATTTAGAAAAAACTTTGAAATTAATAATTGTAAATTCCCAAAGTAATTTCCAACTGTGCCTTTCGAATTAACATTTAAAAAATATTTGCCTTTTTAACAACGCCAGCCACATTTGCAGGTGAGAATGTTTCGTCGTCAATTTTGACATTCACGAAATCCTTTTTTCCTTGACATTTGGTCTGATCCACGATACTGAAGTCATCGGGGTCCACACCTTGCTCTTCTAAGGTTTGTCTCAACTAAAAACAGACAAAATGAAAATTTAAATTTGCATTTAGCTATAAAAAATTAATAATAGATAATTTATAATTATTCTTAATTTGGAATTATATCATTAATTCAATTTTTGTAATTAAATTATTTAAATTTTGAAATCTGACTTTGTTGATGATGGCTCTGTCCAAGGTTGGTTTTCTAGAGAGGATTGTTGCAGACTTGGAATGTCCAAAGAGAATTTTTTGACAGGTAAAGATTCCCGCATAAGTGTCATAATCCGTGTCAAAAATAATAAAGTCAGATTCCCCTGCTAGATCTGTAAAGCAAAAAAATAAATTAATCAATTCTTCTGTCTAAATCATCGTCTACCTTTAAAAAAATCGGAGCGTTAACATTGTAAATGATTGAAACTGAATTTATTCGAATGGGACACGAAGGAAGAGAAGGAAGTTGAGAACAAAAGAAAGTTGACCTGAAAGAAGAGTTGGGATTGAGATTTAGCACTAATAAAAGCAAAGAGAGAGAGAGAAGAACACACAATCTCCATTCCATCAACGAGAGCTTTGTTTTGTTCTTCTCTTCTGTCTTCTCTATCAATAACTCAGAGGTAACGGTATCAATACCCTCGGGGCATTTTAAACAGGAAGCAATTTTTCACCGTCTTCAGTGGCGTAACATTTCAATTTTTCACGGTCTTCTTCTACGGCCGTCTTAAAATGTTTTTTTTCTAAATTTAACTTTACAAATATTGGAAAACTGAATTTAAAAGAAATAGGAAGAAATAATTCTAAAGTTGAAGAACATTGTCACAAAGAGACAAAAAAAGGTTTGGATTTCCGGAATGTTGTTTTGGCTACGCGTTGAGGTGGTTGGATTAGTTGGAAGACAAAAGAAGAAAAAGAATTTTGCTCACTGAGTGGGAACTTGACCCTCATTCTTGACTTTTTGTCTTCGTCAGGAACAGTCAATACTCCGGTGTACGTGTACAAATGGTCAATGCCGATGGTGTCAAAAATAAAATGTTGCTTCGTCTGGACCAACCGCAGTTTGTCATCTGCGTCTTTTGTAAAATTGTACTTCATACACGCACTCGCCGTGCTAAATTTCTCGATCACAAACCATTCTCCCATCAACTGCAATTAAAACAAATCAAAATTATTCCCAGTTCTTCCAACATTTCGTTTTGTATAAAAATATTTAGAAATTGCGTTAGATTTTAATTAAATGACAATAAAAAATGATTTTTTTAAAATTCGAACCTTATTCATGTCAAAATCCTTGAGGGGTTCTACCCGTGGACAAGATCCGAGTCCCATGGTGTGTCCATGACTCAGTGTGACGAAAGCACTCAAGATAATTAGAGAAAAACTTGTGAGCATTTTAATGCGTATTTATTGGAGTGGATGATTGAGGAGAGTGAGAAAGGAGACGGATGGTGAGGGCGGAGAGGGTTTGTGAGAATGAGGCAAGAAGTGGTCGAGTTGTGTCTTTAAAAGAGAACGGAGAGAAGAACTTCACACACGTAACTCTTATATCTTATCACTATCACACAGACTTTTATATTTATAACATTTGTAATACACACGTCTTATTTTTTACACCGCACCAAGTCTTATACAACCTATCGGTGTGTCTGTCTGTCTGTCACCACCATAACATCAGTCCAAATCAATTTAGGCGAATGAAACTTGGTATGCATGTGTAACCTGGCAAAATTTATTTTAAATTGGTTGGTCAGAAAAATCAGTCCAGTAACGGTTCTGGATTTATACCGGCAAAAATATACTCGGTGAAATAGTCAAATTATAGCAAGAACAATTATAAACCGCTTCCGCTTTTTTAAATCACATATTCATAACGAATGCCTGGACACTGCTTCTGGAAATTTATATCCCGCCTTATATAAGTTTGTTTAATTAAATATTCATGATGGAACAATAATGTAAAGTATTATTATTTTTGATTTATATACACCCAATTGTAGCAAAATATATTCTAATTTTGTTTTATCTATCGTCAATAATTGTACCAAATTCGATCCTCTTTTGGTTATAAATTTAGAAATAAATTTACCTATATTTGAGATTAAAATAGTTCTTTTTGGTTTATAATGTACTCCAAATTGTCAAATTATACAAATTAAATATTTTTAATAGTATATATAATTTTACCAATATTATTGTGCTACAATATTTAAGTTACAATTTTTTATTTCCTCATAAATACTGTATTGTACCGTTTGAGCTTGGCGTTCATTTTGATTTTTGTGACAGTAGTGTTTCATAAAAAATGAAATTCTTCTCTGTATAGATCGTTGAGGTTTAATTTATCTACTACTGTTCATCTAGACACTGATTTAGCTCGTGAGGTCATTTGGAAGATAGCTTGATGTTAGTTTGTACATTTATGCACCGCTCTCTCGAGAGCTGTGTCCGTCCCCTGCATTCAATTTTTGTGTGCTCTGATTTTTCCTTGTGTACTTTGCTTTGTTCGTGTGTGTACCTAACAACTCTGTTTCTGTTTCTATGCAACGCAACACTTGTTGTTGCGGTTATTATTATCCTTATAAGGAATTGTAGCGTGAATCATATTCTTCATTGTCATATAATTTCAAAGTGGAGAGTTGAGACAATTCAGACTTGCGAGAGCGAGACAAAGATGAGTCACGTCCTATAATAAATATATTACTCACTGCCTCAACTAACTATATCGTCGTCAAAGCGACTTAAGCTTCTTATACAACTAAACGTTCCCAACTTGTTAAAAAATATTAATATTGTGTAGGGTCTGAAAATATGCAAAGTCCCTTATTGGCCCTTCATGGAAATTCCAACCCTTTTTTAATTCCAAGGAATTATTACATTGTTCAATTTCCCAGACTGCTTAACATTTAATATACTCTGCAGTGGCGTATTTAGGATTTGAATCTGGTGAAGGGGCAACAGAGATGTTGGTGGACATGTTCCCATAGTAACCTAACTAAGATACGCCCTTGTGTTGGAGCCACTAATAAAATTTCTTGTTTTATAATTTTCATTTCCACGAATTGTTCTTCAAGTTATTTCAACCATGTTTTCCTTTAAGAATTTTTTCCAATAAATATATTAGTCATTAAAAAAGCACGACAAAAATATTCTTGTGGTTTGTTTGTATTTTTGTTCGGTTACCCTTTGCATTAATACGTCAACTAATTATATTTTTCTAACATTTTCTCCACACTTTGGCCGTTGTAGATCCATTCGTCATTCGAAGAATTTCCAGAGACTCTGCCTACAAATGAACAAGTCTTAAATGAGCTCACAAGCCAAAAGGAATGAATAAACATCACAAGTCGCTTTGCATTCATTTAGAATAATCACAATATTATTACTTCCTTACAAGTAATACAATATTATCAGTTTTTCGTGTTTTGTAATAAAAACTGTAATTTATTTCCCCAAGGGCGTATCTACGTGTGGGTTCACCGGGCTTTCAGTTCACCGCTTGAGTCCCCCCATTACAAATTTCTAGATACGCCCCTGCATTTCCCTTTTTCAATTAATTTGCTTATCATTGCGGTTTTTTAGCGACTGGACTTTGATAAATTGTTGAGTAATAATTGTAACCTTTCAAAGCAAAACTTTCTTACGAATGACTCATTCTCCCTATCATATGCAAATTAAATTTGATCTTGCTTGACTTTTACTCATAGTCCTGTTAAATTTAATTTAATAATAATTTTAAACGCACCAATCAAATAAGAATTGACTTGACTGTGCTGATGATGAACAACCTTGAACTTGTTTTAGAATTATCTTAATTACAAATTGTTGAATGTTGCTCACTCCACATTTTAGTTCAATATTAACTTTAAGTTTACCTTAACCTTTTCACGGCCCATTACATGAGTCACAGAACACAACTCCGCCATGGCAACCGTCTCCCTTCGCTTTATTCTTCTTCGTCGTCTCTCTGACTTTCTCCATGAACCTTTTCACGGCCCCTTACATGACATAGTAATGTAATAGTAATGGCATACTGACTTTGAGAGCCCAATTACATCTCTCTTAGGAATGGAGAGTCTTAGTAGGATCTGCACTAATAACAAGGGATTATTATTAGAGGACCATAGTTAGCATTTTCGGTTGGTATGACTTACTCAGAAAAGGGCCGCCGCTATTAAGGCTGGGCTTATGGGTAGCAGGTGGGGCATTGCGGTCCATACACTTCCTATGTATTCTTGCCAATTCTCGGTTCCATTTTCAGGCCACAGTTTTTGACCGATTTCTTTCAAATTTTTATGGAATATAGTATTTGCAAATGTCTAGTACATGAAATGTATTCTATAAAAATTTGAAAGAAATCGGCCAAAAACTGTGGCGTGAAAATGGAACCGCAGAATACATAGGACGGGTATGGACCGAAACGCCCCACCTGCTACCCATAAGCCCAGCCTTAAAGGTGGCGTAAAGAGTTAGAATATCCTGCCAATCCTGCCTTTGTCCTTAGCATCACAAAATGTTTTGGACTTGGAATTTTTTTATATGTTGATTTGGATGACTTGATGACCCCATGATTTGACCACACCATGTTATAGCTGAGGTCAAGGGGAACAACTTTTCCCATTGTAATTTTTCCCGCAACCCCCTAACCATCAAAATAACAAGCCATTAAAATTGTATTGTATGACCATAGCTATAGTTTGATTTTAAATTTAGATGTTCTTACAATTTGAATTTCAGCCTGAATTTTTTTCATAGTCTTCATAATGTTTGTAGTATTTTTTAAAAATAGAATCGTATTGATAGCCAGATTACAGAATTTTTTAAAAATGAAAGCAAATCACGATCAATTTTTGAATTTAAGTTTTGGCGGACTTAACAACCGAAATTCAACAAAATTTGAATTAAAGTAATTTGTCTCTAGTATTTAAAAAAAATAAAATGATCTTCATTAGATCATTATTGAATTTTTTGAAAAATCGAACCTGTTTGGACTTCAGATAGGAATTTTATCCCACAAAGGGGAAAGATAGATAGTTGATTTATACATTTTTAAATAGCTCTTAGAGTGTACTATTTACTGCAAAAAAGACTTTTTCATAAAATGTTCATATTTTTCAAGAAAATGGCATTTTTGTTTTTTGCAGGTCCACATCGTGTATGAATGTAGACGGCCCTTTTTGCGGGGGAATTCAAACAGTACAACTGTACAAGTCAGGATATCCGACATTATTCTCGTTAAAATACTTGAAGACTACATTCCACCTCTGCCTGTGAAGATGAAGTTGGTTATTATTTTGCTGGCCTTTTTTATCCTCCGGGTCACATCCACATGGGGTAACAAGTATTCTTTTTATTGTAACTAAACTAAACGAAACTTTGTGCTTAATTTTATAATCCATTTTTGCTTTTAATTTTAGCACTGCAATGCTATAAATGTTTGCCGCAATACCAACGGCCAGGATATTGTATCAATCTCAGCAAGGAGACGACAAGAAAAGAGTTTTAATTTACTTATTAAAATAATTATTACTTCTTCTGCAATCGTTCTCAACACTTTCTTGAGTTAATCATAATATTTGATATTAAATTGATGCCACAGGTGTCAAGCAAACTTACTGTGTGATATGGTTCTCTGGTGATGGCAAAAAGGTATTAAACCGTAACTGCTTCGATCCGGATCGGGAAAACTGGGATCTGTATAGAGAATCACAACTGAGCGAAACCAATTATGTGGAGAAAACCGGATGTCAAGCTTTAAAACGCAGGGATTCTTTTACATATCATATTTGTCTTTGCAAGACGGATGATTGTAATTCTGATACAGAATCATCAGATAAAAATAACACTGGCAAGATTGTTGGAACGTCTCTGACAACTTTGCTTGGAGGAGTACTGGCATTATCGCTTATCAAGTATTTCTAAAAAAACTTAAATCACCTCATACTTATTAATTGGATAAAAACTTGAATGTCAGTTGTAATTGTGATTGTGTTGTATGTTGTGCTTATAAACAAATAAATTAAAAATGTAATCCAAAATCCAAGTAAGTTTTTTTTGAATTTCTATTTATTTATTTAATAGTGAGAATGTCAAACACTGATTGAACAGTGATCAATGATCATCGATGTGTGCAAACATACACGTACGTTGTGACCAAATGCTAAAAAACACAACTTACAGATATCCAATTAAGATGACATTTTGGTAAATATTACTTAAAGGCAAATAATTACAAACTCACCGTTTACAAATTTTGTGCTTTTCAAAATTTTCTTTATTAATGAAATATTTTGTCTTTATTTATATTTTTAACTTTTTGGTATTTTGAGCATTTCAATTTCCATGAATTATGAATACACATTTTTATTATCAAGGTAACTACGACAAAGGCTAGTGGACAGATTATGTAGTCCTTTTGTTTTTATAATCTCCCATTGTAGACCCAAGAAACATTCAATAATAATTATTGAGGTTATTATTCAACATCTGGGACATTCAAATTTTGTTTCAAAAATTTTGTTAACTATTGCACTACCTTGTCCGTTAATTCATTACAATGCTTTCTTTGTTCTGTAGTTATCTTGCTTTTTATATTTTTGTAAAATTATTATTTTAAGATTAAATTTATGGTAATATTACAGTGCATTAGGTACTTTCGTATGTCTTGAGGTAATTCAATCCAAATCCGAACCACTCCGAAGATATTTTTAGCGTTTTGCGAGGAGTTGTGTTGCAGGAACGTATTCAGCTTGACTTGAGACGGAAAGAGGTCCGTAGGTGACTAGCGGGGTCATTCTCACTCCCGCACTCACTTCGTACGTTTCCGGCTCCAAATTATTACAAAACGCAGCTGGCAGCCAAGTACAAGCCAAAGAATCGTTTAAACCATTTTTCCCCAAATAAGATTTTCTTTCTTCGTCGTCATCCAGAAAAATGCCCAGGTCTCTGATAGCATTGGAAAGGCTCGTCATTCTTGAAATTTCTTGTTCACTTTGTCCCTTTTTGGCAATTTCATTTTCCTTGAGGATTTCTTTTAATTTTGAGCAAATGGTTGAAATTTTGACGAGTTCTTTAATTCTGAGCAACTCTGGAAAATATTCTCCGATTTCATCGAAATTTTGCGTGAAATCCTTCGCAAATTCGACTTCAGGGGCCCAAAGAGATTTGGTGCCATTTCTTGCAATAACTAAAGTGTTGACTTTGACCTTGGCCGTGACCTGTCCAACATTATACGTCAGAATCTCCTCGTCTCTTTCTTCCTCTTCAAATACTTCCACCACATCCAACCAAAAGCGGTTGCGTATCTCCTGGTCGGGATTGAAACATTTACTCCGTCCATTCTCGCTTTTCCTAACACACACCGGTCTCAAGAAATGTTGCAAATGTTGACCGTCGTCTTCAAATCTGCGGAGTAATCCTTCGTAAGTCCTTTTCATGAAAAACGGAGCCTTTGCAGAAATTTCCAGTCCACTGGACAAGTAGCAGAGCAACATGGTCACTCTGGACAAAGTCTGGAAATAATTTGGCGCGAAGCAATTTTTGTTTGGGTCGTACTTGACTTTTTTGAAGGGGTGGGAGCTGGAAGTGTGATCGGGACTCTCTAAACACAAAGTGGCCTCTGTCACTCCGTTGGAAAATATTTCCCGAATGTCTTCCGCGTCGAAAAGATTTCCAAAAGTACAAAATCCGTCGTCTTTGTTCACAAGAAAAGAAATTTGCCCCGAATGGTAATCAATTTTGAATCCGGAAATGTTTCTGAAAGCGGGAGAGTGTTTGGGGAAGACGAGTTGAGTTTTGAATTCATTTGTCCAGCCGTCGTCGGTGAGATTGAGCATCGGGAAGCCCATGAGATTTTCGACGTGTTTGAGAGACCATCCTCGGGACGCGAGAAGTTCCTGCATCGCTTTGAGTCGCGCAGTTCCAAAATCACTGAGCAAACTGCGTCCTTTCCAGACTTCTACGAAATGTGTGTAGGCGTGAAGGTGTTTCGGGATTTTGGGGGATTGATCCTTCCTTGCCACTTTGGCAGAACAAAAGTGACTCAGGAAATTGTTGCTGACCGTCTCGACGTAAATCAAGTCGGAACAGTTCAGAGTCGGCATGTTCGCCAAAGGAGTGATTTTCGGAATATTTATCACGTTCTTCAAAAGTTTACAAATCACATTCGCCTCGGACATTTTAATCAAGTCCGGACCAACCGTACTGCACTTGGAAGAATCATCTTTTTCCGATTCACTCGAGGAATCTTCTGAGGAGGAATCTTGGGAGGAATCTTCCTCTGAAGAGTCCTTTGATATTTTACAAACCGTCATGGCCTTGGACAATTTTTCGTGAGCACTTAGAAGAATGGAGAGCATTTGTTTGTGGGTGAGGCAATGTTGAATGGACGCCTGCGTCTTTTTGTCAATTCGGAGCAGATTCTCTGCCAGAGACAAAATTGCGTTTCTGTAGCCAAATAAACTTCCCAGGTCGTTGGTTTCGTCCATGGCTTTCAGAAAGTGTGAGGAAGCCATCACAATCGGTCCGGGTTGAAACGGAAGGGGAATGGCCTTCAAAAGGTCGATGTACGCCAACGCGGCATTTAATTCTCCCATTTGTCCTCCCCCGGATTCGATGGCCTGTTCGTTTTTGTTCAACGTCACCAGCGGAGAATTCGTCTCCACTGGCGTCTCCACATTCTCCGGTGGGGGCATTGGTTGTTCCTCTTGGGGAACATGTTGGATTTTGGAAATTGCGTCTTTGTAACCGAAATCGACAGGAGGCGCCACGTGGGTAATGACAAGAGACTTCCTTTTGTCCGCATAAGTTTCTACTTCCGGGTACTCCTCCGCGTCCAAAGTCTTTTTCAGTTCTTTGACTTCTTTTTGAACGGCGCTGAGAATTTGTTCGTGGAAATTTATGTCTTGACTCAACTCGGAAATGCTGGGGAGGATTCTCTGCATGCACTCCGGACTGCACAAAAGAGCCGCTTGGTATTCCGAAAGGGCCCCCATCACATCCCCAGAAATTTTGTAAATTGTTCCTTTCATGAGAAACCGCATGGCTTTCAAATGGGAACTTGCATTGCCGTCATCCTCCGCGTCCATCTCTTCCAAAATTGCAACAAGACCTGGAACACTTTTCGGGGTGATGTGAACAAGAGCTTCGGTCAACGAAGGAAAATCACTCGTCTTTAAACTGTGCTCGATTTGTGCACAGAGGAATTCCGTGAATTCGTCAAACAAAACCTGGACATGTTTCTCGGTTTCTTTGTCGGGGAGAAAATGACACGCGGGGATGATACCGTTAAAAACTTGAAAGTTGATTCGATTTTGTCTGAAGATGGAAACCATTCCGCGGTGGAGTTGGTGACAAATGGCAGGAGTCTCAAAGACATTTGGCCACGTGCTCGCAATTAACTGAAATCCTTCAAGAACATTTTTTCCAATTTCCTGGATGATGTCAACGACTTGAAGAATCGGGTTGCAAGTCTCGGACTTGTTCTGCTGCTGCACTTTTGCCAACAGAAATTTAACTCTGAGGGAATAATGGACGTTCAGGTACAAACAAGATTCGGTCGATTTCGCAGGAAACTGCCGAGACTTTTCCAGGAGGGAATTTAAACCATTTTTTGTGACGAGGTACGCCATGCTTGAAAAATGATCATCCTTGTTTGCGAAATCTTCTGCGAGGCTTTTCCACTGTGACTCGGATTTGTAACCCGCAAAAATGAAACAGAAATGAGCCAAAAGTGGATCGACGTTGTGCATTTTCAAGGCGAGGTGTTTCCAATCCGATTTTGTCAATTGCCCAAACAAAACGCCGACTTTGATCCACAACATGGCCAGTTCGTTTTGTTGCGAGTCCAAGGCATCCGACGCCAACAACGTCCACACGTCAGCGCCGCAGTCAAGAAAATGTTTCATGAAGGAAGCGATGTAGAGAATGTCCGTGACGTTGTCCTGCATCAAAAGAGTGCTCACTTTTTCTTCGACGACTTCTTGTTCGTCCTGATTTTGAACGAGGAAACAAAAAAGTTGGCAGACGTGTGGAGGGAAAAGTTTTTCATTCGTGTCCCTGTCGCTGAGAAATGTTTCCGTGACAAAGTCCACGAGGTCTTCCGAAGACAATTCTTCTTCCAGAGGAATCTGGTCGAGAATTTGTTGCACGGTTTTATCACATTTGTCAAAGTTGGACCATTCTTCCGAGCCCCAAATGCCCAAAAGTCGGAAGGGAAATCGGACCGGGTTCCATCTGAAAGATTTCGTGCCCAAGATGGACTCGAAATATTCGTAGAGCGATTCCAGCCCCGTTTTGGGGGAATAAAAGTTGGTCAAGTACGGCTGCAGCACCTGCTCCCAGTGTGATTCTTTAGTCGGGAAATTCCGATCGCAAATGTTGCAACGAAAATGAGTTGCCTTGCCATTGAGTCCTCCGGAGGAAGAAGAATGAGAATCTTCTTCCGGTTCTAAGACTTGGCCCAAGAGAAAAGAAAAACATTCAAAGTAATTGTCGCTGTAGCCGCCATCGGATTTCAACGCGTCGAATTCCTTTTTCCAATTGGAAATGTTCTGGAGAATTCTTTTGGACATTTGGTTGTCTCCGACGTCGTAACAAATGTACCCCGCAGGCACAAACGTTTCGGGGAAAGAAGAATCCCTTTGAATGTCATACTTGGCTCGCAGTTTTCGGTTCGATAAAACTCGGTGGGCTTCTATGACTTTGTAGCAAATGTCCGAATCATCTCCGGGCCGTTTGTCCACGTGCACCTGCAAAATCTTCTTACGGTACGCTTGCTTGATGTCTTCTTCAGTCGCCGTAGAACAAATGTCCAAAAGGGCGTAGTAATTTATGTCCGGCCTCATCCTGTCCACAAAAATAAAAAATGCCAATATTAAAATTAATTCTTAAATCAATCAGTCATGATAATAAATCTACTTCCGGTTAAGAAAATATTAAACAGTTTTAACATTATGATTATGTTTATTCTGGAAAAGTACCCGATTCGATGTTCCTCTTCTTTTGTGACCACCCAGGGAAATCCAAAGAGGATTTAGGAATCACGTTTCTTTCAGTGACACAGCAACCCGCATGAATTTCTACAAATAAACTTGAAACCCCCGTTAAAATTGATTGAAATTTGATTTAGATATTTTGAGTGGAGTTGAAATTTGAGTTGAAGCGGAAGAAGAAGGACTGAAGGAGTAAAAAGAATATTTGTATGCGGAGAATGAAGAATGTATGAAGTAAGAAAAGAGTGAAGGTCGCGTTGTTACCTCACCGGTCTATTTGTATTTCTTGACTAACTGTTTCTGAGAGAGGACCAAGTTGAGTTTTTGTGTGTGGGCAGCGTGTAATGTTCTTGTAAATTGTTTCCAAAAGAAATAATTGGCTGTGGGTTGTGTTGGTTGATCAGAAATCGATTTGAGATTTGTTCTTGCACAAAGCCAAAGTGAATAAAAATGTGAAGGTTGTTGGCATTGGTGGACGGATCGGGCTTTGTCTGCCGTCCGTGAACCTTAAACCGTTTGAATGATGCAAATAATCAGACATTTCTAAGAGAGAGAAAAGAAAAGAGAATTGTATAAAATGGAATTAAGAATGCGGGTTCGTCAGTCGAAGAATTGATGAACCCACGCAATGATCTAGACTCCTTCTACTTGTACTACTATAAGGCTATTACCACGACAACGAGACGAGTCATGCGAATTCCAAGTGAGGAGAACGATGTGTATGAAATTATTTGTATTATGGCCAATGTGAATGTTGCGAGTGCAGCAGCTAAAAGTGTCGGAGCTAAAAATAATTCGGAGAATGGTGGAAATTAGGGTCACGGTGCACCATGGGCTGAAACGCTGCCAACAATTCCATCGCCACAGAAACAGAACACACTCACTCCCATTTAAACTAAACACAGAATTGTTTTGGCTCCAACGAGCCGATTTTATGCTCCATTAAATAAAACAACTCATCCTTCTCCAATTTTCATTTTTAACCTTTTTCATGAATAATCTAATTAGAATATCTTCACACGGCGCATGACCATCGCTCTCATGCTCTTAATACTGTAGTAGGTTTTCTTAATGTTAGACGGACTTTGTTTCATAATTATGCATGTTGATATGCATGCATCAACTAAATTTCTTGAAAAATCTCACCTCGGAAAGTACAATTTACAATAAAAATATAATCAGTAAAAACTGGAAATCTAAATGCATTCAATAGATTAAAACTAACATCAAGCAGTCCTACGTGGTCTCACCGCATTAAAAATAATTTAAGTTACTAATATTACGTGTGCTTATAAACTATTTATAGTAAAAGCGGTACTGTAATTTTTAATAACATTTAATAGGCAGAAGCAGAATCAACGATTAATTATGTATTCTGGTATTTAAAATCAACATACAATGCCTGATACAGATTATATA